>BCLK01000076.1:0-195968 GCA_001748405.1 Paraphoma sp. B47-9
GGTGCTAGGTGTAAAGCCGAAAACGTAGTGTTGGCGGCCGGGGCGGGCAGTCTATTAAATTGTAAGCGATGATATATTGTGACTTGGGTGCAAAATCTTACGGTAACATGATCGATCCAGATAAGGTCGGCTCCAGCGAAGGAGAGCGCATCTCCGCCCCAGACATACTTGTGATTCAGATCACTGACTTGGATGTTCTGGACGATGACGTTCTTGCCGGCAAAGGAGAGTCCCTTGCCCTTGATTATGCCCTTCGATCCGATGCCCAAAATGGTCTTGTTGGAGCCAACCTTGATTGGAGATTTTGCGGCTTTGTTGTAAGTCACGGTCTCCTTCACGACTCCCGCATCACAAGAGTCCAGCAAGATGCGCTGGCACTTGGCTCCTGTTCCCCAGTTTGCGCCTGCTTCTGTTAATATGTTAAGCGCGTCTCAATACTCTGGACGTACAAGCAGTTCCGGTGACTGTGCCTTCGGATGTGGTGTAGTCAAAGGTTTTGTCAAGGACGATGACACGTGCAGTCGCATCAGTCAACCAACTCGATAGCTCCTTGATGTCTTTTGGGTACTGCGGCGTAGCGCTTCCGCCACCTGTGACTCCGGCCGCGAAGCCTTCGGCGGTACCAACAACGCCAACTGCGCTCGCCATATGCGCCAGGCTGGCAAGAGCTGTGATGGCCAAGAACTTCATCCTTAGATCCCTGGAATGGATAGAACTAAACGAAAGACAATGTTTGGAAACGAAGAGAACGTAAAGACTGTAAGAAGGAGCTTCCTTAAGTTTCGAATTACCTAGGTTGCCCTCATTACTTATGCCAAAATCGAGTCTGATTCGTGCAACCCATCATCGCCCCTTTTAATGAGTTCAGTGGACTATCGGTGTCGCAAAGTAAACGCTACACACGGACAAAGCTCCTGTACAGTAAACCCCCGAGCATGGGTGGCTTAGTCGAATCCTTCAGCACGCCCCTACTGGTGGTCTTTCTCCACGTTTCAGATACCCGCAATTACACGACTCTATGCACATATGCAAGGAGGTTGGCTATGTGTATTTCACATACTGCTCGGCGTAAAAGAAGGAAGGCACTAAAATTTAGCGTCCGTTTCTCCCGAGCGAGCGGGAGTTTGGAAACAGGCGTGCATCCTCTATGCCGACAGACAGCAAAGCGCTGCGAATGTGCTAGTCCAAATCTAACTACGAGCAGAGCTGAATGCCTTCACTACATCAAAGAGTCCAGATTAGCTATTGAAGTGTTGCGCGAGCGTTGCAATGCTGGAGGCGCGCTGGGCTACTATCTAGGTAACGTTATTACTTCGGTCTTTCCTGACTCCATGAGAGCCCAGGTAATGCTATACCTCGGACTGCACCTGCTGTGCACGTATATTGTGCTACAGTGGCTGCTTGGCACGTTTCTACTACTCTACACCCATGTTTTTGCTTACTTCTACACTTATCGAACCCTGCCTCTGTGGCTGGCTGTCGTGCCGACGGAGTTGTGAGTGGAGACTTCATTTCGCGCATTACCGGCGAATTACCGAGGAAAGCCTTTCCGAGCAAGCACTGCAACACCTCCTAAGACAGCAGAAACTTCATGTCCAACTTCCCAGATTCAGCAGAAGGCTCCCGATTCTCTCCTACCAAGGCTCCTTCAGAGACAGTCTCAAAGGCATATATGCCAAGCGATTTTTGAGCTCGCCATGAACCCCACGGGTACAAGTCAAAGCTACCTAGGCACGCGCTGCCGACGGCACGTGAAGGGGCATTGTAGGCTCAGGAAGGTCAAGCGCAAGTCGCAGAGGCTGAAAGTGGTGTACAGTAGACTGATCAAGCAGTGACCCCGCCGTGGCGTAAGGAGCACTATCACCGTGCAGCAAATGCCAAACATCATAACCTCATGCGTCGATGTATCGCATGTATGCAAGCGCATCTCTGAAAACGCTAGTGGATTGACCAAATCACGGCGTCGGAGTATGCCGAAGAAGGACTTACTTCGACCTGCTGGAAAGTGCTCGGGTATGACAGTCACCGAGAAGACCTCTTGAAAGGGTGTGAATATATGTGGAGAACCACGTGGTACTGTGGTGATGCGAAGCGCACTTTCCGAACATTAAGCCATGCAGCGCTAGTTTATGCCATACTTCTCAACTACCACACCAGAGCGCCAGGGTTACTTTCTCTCCAATCGTCCCACATGATGTCGACATCAAGAGTGAGAGCGGGACCAATGATAGTTCCACAATCCCTGTTTCGGAGAACCTTCGTCAACGATATGGTGGTGGCGAGCGTCTTCCTGAATACTCTTCCACCAATCTGACATCTACCAGAGTACCTGATCCTCGGCGACCTCCCGCAGCAACCCCTTCAACTTCTCCACTAGCCGCAAGCTCCTCGACGGGACAATCTTCTCCTCTGGTCATCCTATTCCCCTCATGGCTGCCAGCATGATTGCGCCCTCGCTTAGCGTTGTGGCTTCGGACCTGCACATCCGTGCCGCAACTACACAAATTACGATGTCAAGCTAGTTCCTAGGTGTGGCATTTGCGCCGCTGCTCATTGCGCCGCTCAGCGAGATGTATGGCGGGAAGACGGGTTGGATTGCGTGTAATGTGTGGTACATAATTTGAGTCAATGTGTCCTCCGGGAAGAATTGTAGGTAAGATGATTCTAAGTAGATTGCTGGCAAGTGCAGGGGCAAGCGCTGGTGTTACGGTGAGACGTAACGATCCTGAGGCAGTGAATCACACTGATCAAGTGGACGCTCAGCGGGCCTGTCATGGCAGACATGACGGTAAGGAAGAACGTGTCTGGCCGCTTGCCATTGTGATATTGCTTCCGTATCTTGGACCTGCTCTTGGACCTATCCCATAAGGGCTCGTGATGCAGCTCGTGCACTAGTTCTGGGCTTGCTGGATCATGAGCATCGTCGATGTAGTTGTTCTGTTACTCGGAATTTTCATTGTCCGGGAAAATTATACGCCTGTATTTCTGTGCCTCAAAGCCGTTAGCGAAAGAGCGTCCTCCCGCGGAAGTTACACATGAGGACGGACCTGACGCGCCCCATTCATGTAGGCTAAATACATTCGGCCGCGTGCTTTTGCTATTCGGCTGTGCACCTTACATAGTAGTGCTCAAGAGAGTCACTACGTMCGTCTAACGACACAGGCTGAACGTATTTACGTCCTACTAACAATAAAGTATTACAAGTATTACAGTTGCCTAGAGGCCTTCAAGTATCTGTTAGTGCTATGCTACGTTTATAGATAGGTGCGAAGACCTCCAGGAACTGCTGACCGATGACACCCGGCCAAATAGCAAAAATGAGCGGCTGAATATATCTTGTCTCCTCATACTGATGCATAGGCTCATGATCTGGATCATATCGCTCATCAAAACTCTCTCTTTTGGTGTATACTGCCTCCTTTCTTCGATATACGCCGCGATCTGGACCGAGTCACATCAGCAGACTGAAATGGCGGGCAGTCTACGTTACATCTTGATTGCACTTGATCCTACTCTGGCGGCTCAGATTGGTAGTCACGCTATGGATCGCATCTAGCGCGCGTTATACCTCTAGAAAAACGGCGAGGGAATTCCAAAGTTTCGCGTCCCATTCGTGGCATTCTGCTCATGCCAATTGGCCTGTTTTGGTACGGATGGTCCGCCGAGCGCCATCTCCACTTGGCGATAGCCGATGTTGGAATGGAAGTCTTCACATCAGGAGATTTTGGAGATGCGCAAGCTATTCTTGCCTACCAGCTAGATGAATTTGCTGACTTTGGGGCGAGTGCAAAAGCGGCAAGTCGTGTCGTCTCTTATCTCTCTGCTTCCATACTTTCCACTTTCGCGCCGACACTGTATGAAGAGATGGGAAATGGATCGGGAAACAGTTTGGCCTTTGCTGTGCTTGGATTGGGATGCCCCACATATCGAGTCTTGTGGTCGTGGGGCGCCCAGCAAAGGTCGATCAGGAACCAGGTGCACCAGAACCGAACAAAAGCCAGATAGCTTGACTAGGCTTGGACCGGCAACTCTTCTCGGTGCTCACAGTCTCTCGAGAAGCAGTAGTCCAAGACTGACGTCGAATTGCGCCAATTGAACCATTACAAACATAGTCGACCAATCGGAACGCGCTTCCTCAACAACCAGCCAAGACGAAATGGCTTTGCGACAAGAATCGAGGCCACGTTTCACAGTCTAAGAGCACAGACAATTCACGAAATGTTGTTAGAATACTTCTGACGTGACGCCTTCCCCGCTAGCGATTACTGATCTTTCGACCAATCACGACACACCGTATCGGCCCTTACATAAGCTTGTTGTAGCACAAATGCGACCTTCATACTAATCTTGCCTCACAGCGGAGTCGGAATAACGATAAGCCGGCGCATTACATGATCAATCCTCCGCATCACGAATTTGATTACCTCTTTCGTGCATTTGTAATGCAACAACCCCCCGCCTCCCCCCCCAATACCTAATCATGACATTCGCACGAAGGGAAATGCTAGCTCAACGAGACTTCGAGGCTTACTATACCTGCAAGGAGAATATAAAAGCGAGAAAGGTACAATTGTTTGACAGATATCCACATTCACAATCTCAACTACAAGTATACCCTCAATTTCAATCCGGCTTTCAAGATTGCTCCCTCAATTAGAGTCTCGTTCATCTCCCTCCTCGTCCTTGTTTTTGGTCTTATGCTCCGTCGCTTTGCAACAAACATGGCAAAAATCCCAACAACCCAGACTGCCCTCGTAGTCAAGGCCATCGGCAAGCCATTGGTCTCCGTCTCGGACTGGCCCGTCCCTTCCCCTGGGTCCAAGCAAGTCCAGGTCCGCGTCACGGTTGGCGCCTTGAACCCACACGACAGTTATTCCCGCGACATTGGGCTCTTTATTGCAGATGACATACCAGCTGTCCTAGGCAATGATGTCGTAGGCGAGGTGACTGCACTTGGGGAGGGCGCCAAGAGATACAGGGTTGGAGATAAAGTCTTCGGTCAAGGAAGCATGGCCAGGGGAAGCAGGGCATTGCAGCAATATGCGGTGCTGGATGAGGATTTCTCGGCGGAGGTGCCCAAGGGGACTAGTGATGATGAGGCAGCGACGTTGCCGTCGAATATCATTGCTGGTAGGTCTTCTTTCCGTTGTTATCATTTGTCATCCACGATTGCATCATCTTTTCCTAGAGATACTACGTACTGATTGTCCCCACAGATGTCGTCGCCTTCTTTGACCCAACCCATCTCGCCATCCCCGCCCCCTGGACCGGCAAGACCACCACCGAGAACAGCATCCTTATCATCGGTGGTGGTTCCAATTGCGGCCGCTTCGCCGTGCAACTTGCCCGCCTCTCAGGCTTCAAAACCATTGTCGTTGTTGGCGGTCGCGAAGCCGAGTTGAAGTCATACGGCGCGACACACGTTGTCGACCGCCATGGCGGCCACGAAGCCGTCACGAAGCGCATTCGCGATATTGTCGGCGACGACCTGACTCTTGCTTTCGACGCCGCGAGTGTTCCTGGCGAGCAGCACGTCGGTATCAACGCCCTATCCAACTCCAAAAAGGGAAAGTTGGCGCGTCTACGGTCGTCGCGTGGAGAACTACAAGAGGCCCTCGTCCAGCCCAAGAAGGCCGGATACGAGCTGAAGAACGTCATGGGATCATCGTCTGCCCATGCTGACATCACGGGCCCATTCTGGAAGAACGTCCCCGATTACCTTGCGCAGGGCAAGATCAAGGCGCTCGAGTATGCGACTGTGGACGGACTGGATGCGGACAAGGCGAATGAGGTTTTGGATGCCTATACTAAGGGCCCCAGGCCTAAGCAGACCCATTTCCATCCTTCGAAGATTTAGGCTGCGCGAGAGAATTACCCTTTGCAAGATAGCAGCAACAGCAATTAAATGTATGGTAAAGAATACAATGCTGAATGGCGCTTCCTTCCTGCAAAAATAAGTTGCACTGTGCATATCTCGAAGCACTTCGATTGACACAACCCGCGAAGTAAGCTGTTCACACGGCAGCTATTAGATGTGGAGCTAACATGCGTACAAATTGTAAAGTGAAGTTTCCTTTCCCCCTCTCTCCTCTCTCCCTCTCTTCCTCATTGACAACAAGCCCAACACAAGACACCCCCAAAGAAAGCCAATCCTAATGTAACTACATAAATCATTCTCCTGCAACTTCCATGAGCAATCACAAGAGTAGCTCGCTTCAACCAAGCAAGTAGACGTACACAGGAAAGACCACCAGCCAGACCGCGCTAAAGAATTCTTGAGCTCGTCGTATCCAAAATGGCGTATACACCTTGTGCTTTGGCTGGTATACTAGACGTAGCGAAATTTTAAATGCATATCAGAAGCCTCAATGCGGTGTGGGGTCTGTATAAGCGCTTTTCTGCTCATTTTCTTAAGAGCTTGCTGGGACTGCTTAGCTTGGCTTTGGAGGGGAAGTGGTTTTTTGGAGAGGTGGAAGGTCCTTTTGTATATATTCCTCTGTAGCTGAGGTGAATCAACCTCTTCTTTCGAGGAGGCTTAAGCTAGACCGAGCTTGCAACGATCCATCGGCCGGTCTATCCCGAAGTACTTTTGAACCTTTTCCAGTTAAGAGAACATATGCAACGACAAACACAGCCATTTATACATCCGTCTTCTCCGTCTCTTCCTTCTTTTTCTCTCCTTCCCGCCGCGCATCCTCCCCCTCCCTCTTCCTCCTCCTCTCCCGTTCCCTCCTCCCCTCCTCCTCCCCCTTCTTCCGCATCAAATACTGACAAAACGGACTGCGCTCCCTCATCCTGCCCCCAAACCTCAAAAACACAAACGGCACAACACACAACGCGAGGCTCAAAAACCCCATCAGACTCGTCGCCCACGCGACGCCCATGCTGCGATACATGGGCTTGGCAGCAAACGGGAGGATCGCGCCAAAAGTGCTCCTGCTAAGCGACGCAGCGGCCATGGCGCTCGCGGCGAAGATTTCGTACGCGTCGACGAGGTAGTTGAGCAGCGCCATGAAGAGGCACAGGTAGCCCATGCCGAACACCACGCCGGAGAGCACGGGGACGGCCCAGTGTATGCTTTCTCGCGCGGTCCAGCCGAGCCAGAAACTGCTGATTACGAAAAATGGGCCTGCGACACAGGCGAGTGGGAGGCGGCGGTATTCTTCGTTGGCGGCCCATGGGCGCTGGAGGCGTTGGGCGCGCGCGAGAATGCTGTCCCAGGATAGATACATGCCTGCGGAGACGAAGGCGCCGACGCCGATGGGGACGAAGGCGAGGCCTGTTTCGCCGCGGTTGAAGCCGTAGATGCCGGTGAAGATTATGGGGAATGATTGTAGGAAGATGTAGAATATTGCATCTAAGTAAGTAGAAGTTAGCATAGCCTGGATGGATTCTTGGTGAGATGGGATGGGAGGGGAAGTAAGAAGAGTCGTACAGGCGTAGCTCAGATACAAGCAGGTGAACAGTACGAGTGGCTCGAAGATCATCATGCGGAGCGGCCGAGATAATACGACAGTGACGATGTGATTGAAGTCTGTCTTTTCGAGCTCAATTTGTGCGACAATGGTGGTGTCGCCTGTTTCTTTGCGTAGGCGTTGGGCGCGGTGTTTGAGAATCGTCGGGCCGTACGTTTCGGGAAAGAAGATGAAGAGAGGCCATGTGGCTCCTGCGAAGATGGAAGCGACCCAGAAGGGCCAGCTCCAGGAGACTACGGAGACGAATCCAGATGCTATAGGGCCGATGATGGGGCCCATTGTTGTTGCGGCCTAGGGTGGAGTTAGGAGGCGTAACTAAAGGAAGCGGAAGCTGAATTTACCATGAAGATTGCCATGCTTCTTCCTCGGGTCTTCGGGTCTAGGTCAACAAGTCAGTACGCGCTACGGATCCTTCCTTTGCTTGGGGACGCACTATGGAAAATGTCTGCACAGATACCTCCGACGACGCTGTTTGCGCAGCTCCCTCCTATACCAGTGAAAAATCTAAACACTACCAAGGCAGCGAAGTTTGGCGAAACAGCAGACGCAATCGAAAAAATGGTTAGAATGGCGAAGGAGTAGATCATAACGAGCTTGCGACCATAGGTCTCTGAAAGTGGGCCCCAGGCCATGGGACCGAAAGCGTAGCCGACGAGGAATATAGAGGTTGGAAGGACGAGGAGATACTCCGAGGTGACATTAAAGTGGTCTGAAATGGGTGGGATTGCGCCTGCTGCGATGCTGCAGGGTGTTAGCGACGAACAGGGAAATAAGAAGGCTGGCATACGAAGACGATGCGGTACTATTCATGACTAAACAAACATCAGCTGGTATATTGAAAGTAGCCAGGTATACTCACCAGACATTGTAGCTACCAAGTATGCATAACCTTTCTTGCGCTAGGGGCGTCAGCAAGTGTTCGAAAAGCTAGCTTGAATCAGCGACCTACAAAAGGCCCTAGAGCAGAAGTCAGATGAGTGTTTCTGGAGAGCATGTAATATTGACGTACAATTGTTTGGATTGTCCGGATCATCATCTTCGAAGCGAACGATTTTCTGGTCGGGCGAGGCACCGTTTGACGCACGCGAAGTGGTCGAATGCGATCTTCTCGACTGTATAGTTGAAGTGGAAAGCGAGCGTGAGTCGACTTCTTCGATCCGGTCCCCTTCCTCGTGATTAGAAGGTTTGTCGATATCTTTGTCGAGAGTTTTCAGGTATGCGGCTCGCGAGCTTGCTTCCCCGGCTGTCGTTAACCGTTAGAGACCTTACGCGTGAAATACGAGCATTGCGTACGGCGAGTTCGACTCCTCGAGCTTCTCCGGCTTTTCGAGCTCTTCTGGCTTCTAGATGTTACGCTTCTCACGAGTGCAACAGGTGTAGCAATAGCCTCGAGTCCTTCGCCATATCGTTGTTGTTCCCGGGAATAAGTTCTCTCTAGATCCGTATGCGACTCCATGGCGTCGATGACGCACTCAATTAAACACTTCGACTCAACAGCAATGAGGAAGTAGAAACAAGTGAATGAGGAAGATTGAGCTCACGAAATTGATTTGAGAGGCAAAGTCTGGGGTTGACCCCGCGCTTTTGGTTAGCTTATCCGACGTGCTTCATAGCGCGCATTGGGAATGCAGCATTTGGGACAGGCACTGTACGACTCGGGCGCGGATCTGCATAATGACCACTGTTCGGCACCACGGAAGAAGACCGACTATGGCTTGAGTAAGCCATAGTTAGAAGCGTGGCGTCGGATGTTATGCCGAAGCGTTGTGATGCAAGCATATCGGAATAAGTAGATATTCCGGAGAGAAGTGCGAATTCCGAATGGATGAACAAGCGAGGCGAACATCGGCTTCATTTGGACTGATAGCAGTCGCAATTATTGCCTAGATCACGAAAAGTGTCGTCTGCACGTCCTTCTCAAATGAGCAGTGTCTGTAGGCTGCTTTGCTTGTATAGCAAAATTTCGCACATGTTGCATCGTGACTGCTCAAGTCTCGAGGTTGATGCTGCGGCCGAACCGGCCATAGAGTGCTTTCTTCAGCTCGCCCATCTCTTCTTGAATGCCCTCAAGTTTTGACTTGAGCGTTTCTACCTCGCCATCGATGGTCTCTGTTGAAGATTCCAGGAGCCCAAGGACCTGTGGCTGTGGCAGCGATACGAAGCAGTCGCCCACCTTGTATCTGTGACGTATCAGCAATCACATTCGAGGTTGGCGACACTGTACCAGTCGCTATACTACTTACGGGACTTTGTCCTCCTCATCGACAAGTTCTAGCTCAGTGGAGATTTCTTCTAGGTCTTCCTTTTCCTTCTGTGCGCGACGTTAGTGGCGTGGAAGTACGCGCGTAGTATGTGTAGCATACAATTTTCGCTCTCAACTCTTCTTCAAGCGCAGTCTCTTTTTGGTGCAACGAACTGAACCTGTTGATCTTCTCTTGGTCTTCGCGGCGCACTTCCATATCCTCGCTCGCCGCTGAGGCTTCCTCCTCTTTGGTAAGCTGCGACTTCGTTAGCGCCGTCTGGTATGGACTGCGAATTTTGTGTTCCTTACCATGCGGCGCTGCATCGTGACAGATGTGTTTTACGAGAAATGAGCGTGTTTCCAAATGGGTTTGAGGGTCGCGAAGTATTGTATAAGTGGGTTGATGTGTGATGTGAGTCTTGAAGGTGCTTGCCGCATTGGGTCGCGAAAGATTCACCCGCAACGCCAAGCAAATACCAAAAGCTCAGACGATCCGTCAACTTCAAACTCTACGCACCCCGTACAGATCAGAGCAAGCTTGACTGACACTCACAGACATTATCACGCCATTAGATGTCGAAGAATTTATTGTTTACATAATTGTGGTATCTACAAATCTTATGCCGCTCTTTCGAAGGTCGCGCCTAATCCTTCCCTTTTCTCTATCAGTTCGCTGCTCATTTGACTGTTCTGGGCGTCGCTGAGTGCTCGCACAATATCGCTCTCTGCCTTTTCCCTGACCAGTCTTCTCAAACTATTGATAAGATACGCCGAAAATATATCAACACTCCAATCGTCTGGCAGAACAGCGAGAACCTCGCCAATGTCAAACCAGCCGGCGAAGCGCTCAAGGAGTTCTCCAGTCCGCTCAACACGCTGGGAAATATCCTCGATATGCAAGAAGTCTTGAAGTAGAAAGTTGAACAGACGCGACTGCTCGGCTCGGCTCGGAAGCTCGGATTGCGGGATTGGTAGCGACCCGGGACTCATTGGCCGAAAGATGGAACTACATCCGTATAGACAGTATGAGATTGCTGTGTTGAAGTCACCGAGACCGTGAACGAGGAGTCTCAATGCTTCCTGGTGGCGTCCTTGTCGACCATTCAAAATGATCATCTCAGAAACCAGTTCATTCTCGTACGGTTGCAGACGCGACAATATCGCGCCGACATCGTATGAAGATGTTGCGGGTTGACTGGAGCTGAGCAGTTGCAAGAGTCTTAATCGAGCTTGCCACCACTCCGCGGGGAGGGCGTTGTCAGTGATGAAGCTATGGTATGTCGGCTTTGGAGGTACAAGGATACGATATGTCTCGTAGGTCTGCGCTAGCGTTGTGCGTGACGATGGATTGTTCTCGAGCTCTGTTATCACTGTGTCGAGGTAAAAAGCGATGAGCTCGTTGATGTATTGTGTGTGTTTTTTGTCGAAGACAAGGTGCTCCAGATACACTTTGACTGCAGCAGGTGCCTTTTCCCGTAAGATGGCAACAGCTCGTGTTGGGTCAAATCTGACGCGGCTGTGTTCGTCTGCGAAAATCTCTACCCCCAGCCTCGGGTTACGATTCGCAAGCCATGCACCATATTCTTCAACCATGGCTTGATCTCGAATCCGAGATAGATAGTCGCGCAGGCGGAGTTCGCCGTCGGCAAACTCACCGCCCTTGTCCTCTTCGCCATCTAATATACGTTTCCACGTTGCGAGCACTTTGGAGGCCTTTACTTGGGCCTTGCAATTGGTCTGGTATAGGCGACTTAAGAGGAAAAGGCGTTTGAACTGCTCTAGTAGCTCAACAGCTCGGTCGAAGCACTCTACCTCTTTGTCGACTAGCTCATACAGTTCGGCCCGATGCGTGCCTGGACTTGAAGTACCCTTTGGACTTCCCTGATCCAGAAGGAGAAGGATGTGTAAAAGTGCAGCATCGATGCTTCGAAACACGTAGGGATCGTTGGTGACGCTAGCCATGCCTTTCTGTCGCTTCCAGAACTGCAGATATCTCTTCACAAAGTGAAGCAGATTGTCTCCAAAAGGACCGTTGATGTCAGTAGGCATAGATGACAGATCGTTTTGTGACAAAAATTGCTCGACAAGCGACGTTATGCCGCCCGAGATCTGAATGCCCTCCGGACCTTGAACAACTTCCTCATTAAGAATTGGTAACAGGCCCAAGACGACTCGCGGGTCCATCTCCCCCTCGATCAGAGCCTGTTCAGTGATGCGCTTCTCATTCTCGAAGATGATGATGTTCGTCCGGGTCCGAAGGATGACATCCATGAAGAGCATGATGGATGCTTTCTGGCGGATGTAGATGAGGCTGAGATACTCTGATTCATTGCGTGGCTCTTGCCCGCGTATATTCCCCAGAACACTTTCGAGCTGGCGACGATTCGGCTGGATACGTGTCCCATCTCCTGTTGGTGTGAATTGAGCTGCCTCGATCCTGGCATCCAATTTTGTCACGAGCGGGTTTCGCACCGCCCACCATATTTGATCCCCAGCCCAGAGCACATTCTGGGTCTGCAATTTGGACAGTCGATCTGTGAACTCACGATCTGCCTTTGCCTGGGCGGCAGTACCTTTTCTCGATTCTGCATCAGTACTGCTGGCATGACCGAGCTGGAGTCGCTTGACGGTAAGTTTCTGACCGATTTCGGACAGAATGAGGTCGTATGGTTGTACTACGGTCCGCATACCCAGGGGGACTGAAGTGTGGGTTCCTTTTCCGGAAGCTGTCGCTCCAAGTGCTCCGAGGTTGAGCCATTCTTTTTCACTTTCGGCCTCGCCAGGATCAATATCCCATCGCTGAACCTCGACACCGTAATTGACTTGGTCGCCATCATCCTCGTGTACTGCAGCGAGAACATAGCCTTCTTGGACATCCAGACCAGGTCCGGTGGAAGCGTTCATATCAATGCCTGAGCCATCAACGACTATCGCATCTGGATAGCTACTGAACTGGATGCTCCCTCTGCACATGTCTCCGTCTAGGTTGACAAACATGCCAACACCTGGTTCTGAGGGAGTAGTGCCTACGGTAAGAAGAAACTCGTTTGGGCTCGGGGATGCAATATGTGGTCTCAAGGGTACAAAAAGTGGCGGTGGTGGTGGCTGGTCAACTTGAACCTCTGGTATGGGCGCGTCTGGTGGTGGAGGTAGTGGCTTGTCAGGCGATACAGCTCCACCTCTGGGCAGGCTGGATGACCTGTCAGGCGTGCCAGGTGCTCGAGCAGGAGATCGCGCCGGTGCAGGAGACATGCTTCGCGAGAGCGATTCGGGCACGTCAAAGCCGTAACGCTGAGCTGGCGGTCGCGGACTTTCGGTGCGCTGCGGAGGACCGCCTAGTCCCAGCATGTTCAGGCTTGTACTTCTAGCATGGCCTCGCTGCTCTTCCTGCCCGCGTGGGTGTGCGCTTGCGTTTGACACGCTCCGTGAGGGCGCATGTGGTACGCTCGCAACACTCTCGGCCGCACCGCCCACATCGCCGGCATCAGGGTCCAGCGAAGATATTGGGAACAATCCAATCTTTTGCTGATGCATAATATCCAGCAGCGCATATGAATGCGCGTCTGCGGCGCACGAGTAGGTGTCGCGGCGCACTGAGGTCAGGCATCCTCCGTACTCTATCGCCTTGATCGCTTTGGGTGGGGAGTTCTCCGATATCTGTACTAGCCGCAGCCTCTTCTTCAGGCCTATCACCACGACCACGCCATCGCTACTCTGGTCGTACTCGTCCTCGTTCAGGTCTACGCCGCCAACCCAAAGACACGGTATAGGCTTGAAGTTGGACTCTGGGCTCAGCTCGGGCAGCGAGTAGATGGAGAAGGTGTTGTTGCACAGGATGCAAGCTTTGTTGACCTTGGGGAGGAGCAGGATCTGCTGCACGCCGGGGCCGTTGGGGTCGTTATGCGGCGGCTCGAGTCTCGAGGCGATGATGGCGGTCGGCTCGGTGGAGGCATCGTCGGGCTCGGGCGGTAGGAGGACGAAGTGGAGGATCTCAGCAGCAGAAGTGCCGACGTAGAGGTTGCCGTTCCATACTTCTACACAGGTAATGCGCACGTCTCCCATGTTTCCGTCAGCGGACAGCGGCAGGTCGGCGACGAGCCTGCGGAGGATGAAGGGCCCGTCTTGCGGCGGTGGACGGGGGGTCAATTGCGCGGGGGGAGCTGCGTCTGCCATGTTTCAGAAGCCAGCAATGCGCCATGGCTGGCTACGGGCGCTGTGTGTCGGCGGCGGGCATAGCTGGGGGGAGAGTGGTGGAGCTGCCTGGAGCTGGTGGTGCCGGAGCCATGATGACAACGCGCTAGTGGTGCGCCGCAGGCACTCCCGAGCATCTGGTGAAAGCTGTCCGCATAGTCCAGCCACGCCTGCGATGAATGTCCTACCACGAGCCTAGAGCATCCTCGGCTCTCAGATACAGGCGACAGAGGTTGTGACGCGCTGTCCGCTGCCTGGCTCACCATTGCACCATTTCAACCACACGAACTTGAACCGCAGGGATGGAGGGCGGCATAGACGCGGAGGAGAGGAGCTCGCTGGACGCAGCACCGCAGAACACCAAGCAGGGCTCAGAAGCGCAAGAAGAAGGCGGAGAGGACAACAAGTTCCAAAAGGCAATTGGGGCATGGAGAAGTACGGCCACGGCAAAGCGCTGCAGACACAGGCTGACATGCGCCAGACATCGACCTCACCGCGCTCGTTCCCCAGCTGGACACGGTCGCCTCTGACATTGTCGCGTACCAGCGAGACACGCTGACCCAGCGGAAAGACCTCGCGCAGAAGACCAAGGACTTCAGGAAGCTCGACGACGCAAGCAAGCTCAGCGACATCAAGGCGCTCTTGAAATGTGGGCACACTATGCAGGCCCGCGGCACAAGTGCTAGCTAACAGTCTCCGCAGCATACCAGAACTTCATCGACCTCATATCCAACCAATCCAAAACCGTCCAAGCAGCCTTCTTCCAAGTCTACTCCCCGCTCTCTGAAGCGCCCGACCCCTACCCGCTGCTCGAAGCCTCGGTCGACTCCCTTGTGACCGCCGAAGAGATCGTGCCGAAGCTCACCTCCGAGAACGAGAGACTGCAGAAGACGGTAGCGAGTCTGACTACGCAGGTCGACGACTCGGAGAAGAAGCTCGAGGAGGAGCGCACCGCGCGGAAAGCCCTCGAGGAGACCCGGGACAGCAAGATCAAGGAGGTCGAGCAGTCATGGTCGGCGGTGCTGAGCGAGAAGCAGGACAACTGGGAGTCCAAGGAGAAGAGTCTGGAGGAGAAGGTGGAGAACCAAGACCGCCTGCTGAAGGAGCTCAAGGCCAGCTATGAGGTGTCGCAGAGACTGGGCAAGGGCGAAGAGGCCGAGGGCGAGAGCCGATCGGGCGCAACGGCTGCCGAGCTCGACATTGTCAGCTCTGAGCTCGAGCGGACGAGCCACCGCCTGGCCGAGATCGAAGCACGCAACGAGCAGCTGCGTCTGGAGCTGGCCCAAACTGCCTCGGCACAGGCCCAACATGTCGCGGTAGAAGACGACCCGGCCTTCATGCGCCTGCAGTCTGAGAACTCATCCCTTCTGCGGAAGCTAGAGAGTGCGCGCTTCGAAAAAGACTCCGACCGGACACGCCTCGAAACGGAAACACGAGCTCTGGAGCGCGAAATCAAGTCGCTAAAGAATGAAAAGGACGCACTGAGAGAAAAGGTACAGAAATGGGGCGACTACGAGAATGTGAAGCAGGAGCTAGAAGTGCTCAAGGTAGGCAACGTTGTCGTCGAGGTACTTCGCCGCTAACGAGCTTCAGTCAATCGAGTTTGCGACAGGCGACGATGACGATGAAGCGACCGAGATCGCCCTCTCTCAGAACGGTGGCACTGGAAAGGGCAAGGAAACGCTCGAGCAGCTTTTACTCGCACGGAACAAGAAGCTCAGCAACGAACTCACTGTCTTGCGCGTCTCACACCAAGATTTACAAAGCAGACTTGAAGCACTGCAAGAGGAACTCTCGAACGCGAACATGGAGCTCGAGAAGTCGCGGGCCCTCAACGAGACTCTCGAAGCGGATCTCGAGAAAGTCCAGCAAGAAGCATCCAACGCTTTCGACCCTTCAGGCATGTCTGTAGCTGGAACATACGTTTCAAGATACCCACAATCCTCAGCCCGTCGCGGTCGATCCTCACCAACATCCTCCATCATTTCCGGCTTCGACAACAGCTCCCAAAGCCCCCTCGCCGCTCTCCGCGCCGGCGAAGCCATGGGCGGCGGCTCAGGTATCCTGCCCATGGTGACAGCCCAACGCGACCGCTTCAAGAAGCGCAACTCGGAGCTCGAAGCCGAGCTGCAAAAATCCTACCAGACCGTCTCATCGCTGCGCTCCGAAATAGGCGCGCTGCAAAAAGACAACCTCGACCTGTACGAAAAGACTAGATACGTCTCCTCCTACAACGCACATTCTAGAGGCCCGGCATCCAGCGCCTCAAGCTATGCTGCAAACCCCAACCCATCGACTGTCAACATCGGCGCCGCAGACGCGACAGATCGCTACAAAGCCTCGTACGAATCAAACCTCAGTCCCTTCGCCGCGTTCCGGGGCCGCGAATCCGCTCGCGCAATGAAGCGCATGCACCTCTTTGAGCGCATGATTCTGCGCGTCACTAAATTCGTCTTACAAACTAGGACAAGTCGGAATATGTTCGCGGGGTACTTGATAGCGTTGCATTTCATGCTGTTCTATTTCTTCTTCACGGATGCCGGGGGTGCAGGCGCGGCGGCTGCAATGGCTGCTGTCCCGCCGCCGGCGACAGGGCCTATTGCTGATGACCCTGTGGCATGGCAGAAGACGGGGCTGGACGAGGATGCGTCCTTGGGTTAGATGGAGGTGTGGATTGGGATGGGTATTTGTGGCGGCTAGGTGCTTGTACGATTATGGATTTGAGCATGTGGGCGTTTCGAGCGCCGCGTTGTGAGCATGGACGCGCGGTTTTACGTTGACTATGCCGCGGCGGGCGCGTAGGCATTTCCATTCTTGGGCGGCATTTTTTGGCGACGGGTTCTTGAAATGGAAACTTACGCTCGATTTAGGACCTTGTGCTGCCGATATCCGAGGTCGTTATATCATGCTTTCGTCTGATGTGTCGGTCAACGTAACCTTTTTCGAGCTATTCCCATGGTGTCTTATGTCCAGCGACCAATCCTACAACTCACGAAACAAATATTCCATAACACCCTTGATACGTTGCTCATGATCTAAATATACAGCATCCTTCCACTCATCTTCCAACCTTCCTCGCACTCAACTTGCCCTCACCCATTCCTTACAAGCAATCACCAATTTATATCCCCAAACCACTCCTGAATCTGTTCCGGCGTATACCCTTGCTGTGGATCTCTATTAGACTTATTATTCGGCTGCTTGGGTCCTTTCTTCCTGCCGTCTTGGTTCTCCGCCTGTTGAACACTTGGTTCCATCCCTTTCCCAGCATTCTGCCTCAACCATTCCGCTTCTATGCTGTCTTGCCCATAATGCTTGATCTGCTCTAGAACCGCCTCCTCTGAGTCCCGAATATCGCGCCAGTTCCGTTCAAGTAGATAGGCGAGAAAGGACGTGTCTCCTTTTGCGCCCATTTGCGCAGCTCGATTTAGATATCGATCGAATTTTGCGCCTTCTTCGACGCAGAACTGCAAGATTGGAAGATGTGCCTTTTGTGCAGCGAGACAGGCAATGGGTTGAAGTGGGTCCGGTCGCGATTTGTCCTTTCGCATGGCGCGGAGATCAGATTTGAGTTTGTTTGCTCGTCCTTCGAGACATGTTTTGAAGAGTGCTGCGTAGGCGGAAATATCTGTTGATTAACAGTCAATATAGTTGTGTAAGGGAGGGGTGAGTAGTATACCTTGAAATGGCTCGTAAGAAGATATCAAAGCTAGATCACGTAGCGATGCAACCCAAGGCTCAAAGCATGCGAGCGGCTCTATAGTCCTGGTATCGCTGTCCTGCGGGTGGCGATCGCCCTGGAAGTGGGAGAGCAGATGGTCGATGTAGGCTTCAAGGGTGATGGAGCGGCTGGTTGATTCTGTGAATGCTTGGAGGAAGCAAAATGACATTTCTTCGCGTCAAGGTCGAGTATTTGGGTTTGTGTGAGTTGCTCAAGGGATTCAGTAGAAAGTTTCACACATGAGGCTGGCTATGTGAGTATGTGCAATGGCGGCACAGCACCGTATGGGCATCACAAGGCAGACGAGGTGAGCACTGCCACACACGAGCATGTAGTCAACCATTGGCCACACGCACAATCAGCGCAGTTTGTGGCTTACTTGCTGCTTCTATGCGCGTAAGTGGACAGTAGATGGGATTTCTTTCTCAGATTATTTCGTGTTTTACACACAGTGCTTGGGTTAGTGAGTAACGAGCTGTCGACCAGGCTGGGAAAGCAGCGAACTAAGGTAGCGTAACTATCTTCTATACTTGATTGAATCTGCAGACACTGTTTGGACGAAGTGTCCTTCGGTTGACGACGCAGTGTTCTGACACCAAGACTTGCATTGCCCTGGCTGTTTACCGTGAAGGGCTTCAACAGTATTCGCGCTGGCAGGTGATATGAAAGGCAGTCGTGGATGTCCTCATGGTGTAGCAGATTAATGATTCCTCAGCTTGGATGCGGACTCTTGTGGATAACCTTACTTGCCTTGCGCAAGCACGGGTCTCTTAGAGTGATGGAAGTCCGATTAGGCGCGGACTTTGGTCACAGGAAAGTTGACCAAGAGCGCAACATGACCTTGAGCGAGCCGACCAACAAAAATCCGGGGATCTCGATGAAGAGCATATAGATACTGGTCCAAGGCATTGAGTAGTGTCCTGAGCAACTGTGTCTGGTCATGGATCGTAATCGGGACTGCGGCAAGGGGATCCATGGCACTTCTCAGCGCGGTGCGTGTGACTAACAATGCGAGGGTCATGAGGTTTGAGTCTCTTGCTGGCGATATCCTTGGGCGAGTAGAAAGTGAAGGAAGACATTGGGAAATGGTTGTGGTGCACAGCGGTTAGAGAACCATCCTTACCAGCTTTCAGGAAGCCGCAGCAACCCTGCTGCAATACATATTCAGCACTGATCAAGCAGCGACTGTGGAGACATCCGATAGCGAAGGCGCGGGAAAGCCTGTTCGTGACCTTGGAAGTAGGATGTAGTCGACAAGAATAATGATTGTTAAAACCCAAGAAGAGTAACGGACGTGTTCGTACGCGCCCATAACTCGCATACTCGAGGTCGGTACCAAAAAGCTTCAACCCATCGCTACCGGCAAATAGCAAGCCTCGATATTGCTGTGCAGCGGCACTGGGCGATCCGAGCAGACGCATACGAACCTGTCGAGTGCATCTCCGAGCAGCTGGTCAGTCGTCCAAGAAACCAAGTTTCCCGTCGTGTACACGTACCCAGAGCGCGAAGAACGCATGAAGAAAATAGTGTGCTACACGTCCTCGCACCTGAATGGTCTGCTCCCAGCATCGCGCAGTGGCAACGTCTTGTCCAGCGCGCACCTAGTTCTTGGTCAAACAATTGGCGATGCCATAGATTTTGTACCCTCCTTTACCAGGCCGCCATATCCACGCGCCACTCCATGTCCCTGGTGCTCTTGCAAAACCGAGCGCTCTGGTCCAACCATTTGCACTTCGTTGGCCATGACCCCTGCTCCTGCTGCACATCATTGTGGTCTCCGGGAGTCCAGTTTTCGACATCTCGCCGTTGTTCGACAGGGGTTAGGTGGACTTTCAGCCGTCGATGCGGCCGGCCAATGGGCGCTTCCAGCCTCGTGCATGCTGATTGGACAGACATGGAGGTGGGCTGGAAGAGGGAAATTAGCTGTCATTTGCAAGGCTAGAACGGCTATATTAAGAGGGTTAACAGCGATGCAACCTGCTGTATTGAGTATGGTCAAAAGAAATCAGGACATAAGTTCTTGGAAGGCTGGTTGGCAGGTAGGACGGGCGGCTCTGCGGGATGGCGGGGAGCAGAGGACGCAGAAGGTTGGTTGTGTGGAGTGGCGGAAGAACGAAGGGCGGTTGCTGGCCTTGGTTGCTTGCTCTTGCGGGTTCACGTTCCATGGTTTGCTCCACACGGTACGAGAAGTAGTGGAGTAGAAGGATGATTTCTTGTTTCTATTCTGGCGCTCTCTCAGGACCAAAATGCATACGCGGTCTTTGTATACACACCCACATGCAACGCCGTTGAAAGTGATGAAACGCATGACAGCCAAGTGCGTTCACGTCAGAAAGTGTGTAGGTCTCGCCGCAACGTGAGCAGACATGCATCATCATCACCACCACCGCCTCCTCCTGACAGCCTTCCATCTGACCCAGCCTCGTCAAAACAGCACACATCAGCATCCTTCCATCAGCGAACCCGCCTTCCCACGAAAATAACTCCGCCTGTGCATCCGCCCGCTTGGCCCAATCCAGCCGGCGGCTCGGTAGATTAGCGAACCAGCGGCCGTGCACATGTTTCGACTTCTTATGACCAATCACACCCATGCAGGCTATATTTGGGGCCATTTGTTCGCGACCAGTGGGTCTGGGCGGTAGGACGTGTAGGCGCCCTGGTCAAGGTTGTGGAGCAACAATGTCGTGGCTGGTGTATATAGGGAACGATGGGAGTCGGCGGCTTGAAGATTTTGAAGTTATTCCACGCCGCTGTCTTGCACGAGTCTGAAACCATCTTCCTGAGTTCCTTTTTATGGGTTTCCTTGACCGTTCTCTCTAATTTCTGGGTTCCTGGGCTTTTCTTACATTTCTCACGCAACTCATTTTTGGACGTGCATATCGGGTCGTGTCTGAGCCGAAATTTCTACTGCTATTCTCGAGACACCTATTTCCGGGACTACAACAAGATCAGATCTTACAAACGCGATTGCACGAGGATATAATACCACAACACCTTCCTCTTTACCGAACATCACACAACATCGACGACCATACCAAATCCGACAATGATCTTCACCAACACCATCTCACTCGTCTTGGCGCTTGCCCCGGTTACCCTCTTCGCTGCCCCAACTCAAGTCGCCGACTCAATAGCGAACCTGATCCCCAGGCAAGACTTGCCCAAGTCGGTCGTCGACCAGTTGAAGAAGACCAATGGCCTATGCGACCTGTCCAAGATTGTTCTGCCTATTGGTATGTCTGCTCTTCCTCTGTGCGTGATATGGTCCATGCTAACAGTCCTCAGCACCAACACCTCTCCCAGCACCCGCCTCCAACGTAACACTCCGCCACATCGCCATCGGTCGCGGCACACAAAACTACACCTGCGCCTCATCAACAGCAGACGTTGCACCTGTTGCCAATGGCGCCATCGCCTCGCTATTCAATGCCACATGCGACTCAGCACGTCTCAACGACAAAGTCATGGCCGATGTCACTACTCTTGCGCTCAACTATGCCATCCCAACTGGTCCCGAAGCCGCGCAAAGACTTTCCGGCCACCATGAGTTTACCGAGAAGAAGGTTCCGTTCTTCAAGCTCCAGACCGCGAACAACGACTATGGCTCCGTTCATGCCATGCCCGACATCGTCAAGAGCGTTGCACCCACAGATGCAAGCAAGGGCAGCAATGGTCTCGGTAGCGTCCCGTGGTTGAAGCTGAACGCTGTAGATGGCGACTACAAGGAGGTCTACCGTGTGCACACCGCTGGTGGCGTCGCACCCAAGACATGTGAAGGCCTCGCGGGCGCATTCACTGTCGAGTACAGTGCGCAGTACTGGTTCTACGCGTAGAGAAGCACTTTGCGGTGGTGTTTGATGAGTATTGCATCCTTGTACAGAGCATTTGTCGGCGTTTTGGGAGTTGAAGGCTGGCGTCCTTCAACATTATCGGCCTGGTGGCTGATTAGATAGCTCACCTTCTTCGCGAGGACACGCCTCTATGTAGGCGATAGTCGTCGTAATATTATACCAATCAAAAGCCTTTCCACATTCACCGAAATGAATTATGCAGTCTGCAATCTGAATGAACCATGCTCGTACGATCAGCTGTCATCGAGCTCTTGCCGCCGGCCTCTGCGTGTACGGGCGCTTTTTTTTCTCCCCGGATTTTCGGTGATCATAGGTGTAGACAAGACCTTTGCATCCCCGGCGCCATTCAGAGCATGCCGCGCTTTCTTTGGCCAGTCCTTGCAGATGTCGATCCTCGATCGTGGTGCAAATATTTCCAAGACCACGTAAAGAAGGTAGTCGATGACCACACAAAGGCAGAAGAGTTTCCCAGCCCAGACGCCGCAGCCGTAATACCTCTTCAGTCGTTCTATCAGAGCAAAGCTATGCATGCCAGCGCGGCCTTGCGTCGCGCTCCATACACTAGCAACGCCTCCAGCCTGGTAAAACTCGGTGTGGCTGATGACTCCACTGATGCCGTCGTAGACTCTTTCTGTTCGTTGAGCCACGTCTGTCCAAGAGTACATCTGCTTGACCTGACTGTGAAAGAGCTCAGTCCTGACCTTTCCAGCTCGGAGCTTGTCGATAGCACGTCCGGTGGCTTCTGCTAGATCCTCCTCCTCAGGCGCTGCGAATTCGACCATATGCGTTGGGAGGACCTCAGGAATACCGCCAACACGAGTGGCTACTACATATAGTCCACAAGAGGCTGCCTCCACAATGACTGTGCCAAAAGCTTCGGTGAGCGATGGGCAGAGGTATATGTGGCCTCGCACCATTACATCACGGACTTCCTCATGGCGGACTGGTCCAATCATAAGAACTCTGTCCTGCAGCATGTGACGTTCAATCATCTGTTCGAGATCGATAGCCTTGGGACCATTCCCCGCAATAATGAAGCGGACGTTCGAGTGCGCAGCCAGAATATGCGGGATTGCTCCGACCAGGAGATCCGTCCCCTTATTGTAGTATAACCGTTGAATAACCACGACTGTAATGACTTCGTCTAGGCCCATCGGCCGCGGCAGACTCGTGGTGCTGCGATGCACTGACTTGTCCTGGTCACGCTCGAGAGGACGGAAATTTTCGGCGACTACGGCGTTCGGTATCACGGAGACCATGAGCGGGTCCAGCGAGGCCCTCAGCACAGTATTTTCCTTGCTAGATTGGTCAGCACTTTCAATGGAAAAGACAAAGATATACGAACCAGGTGTGGCTGACACAAATGACATGGTCGACGTCACTTAAAGTGAACTTGAGCAGCTTATTTGTAAGTATGCTGCCGGCGTCTGCGAAACCGAACAGGCTATGGTCTGTGAACACGGTCCTCAATCCCATGGTTCGAGCATGCAATATGGCCTCATTGCACAAGTTGCTCATACTGGCGTGGCCATGCACAATCTCAATGCGTTCGCGAATGACTATGTTCCGGAAGACTGGGAAGAACGAAAAGACCGTGGGGAAGGTGGTTTCGCGGTATATGATGAAGAACGGAACGTAGTAGACTTTGATGCCGTTGGTGAGGTATCGTACGCCAGTTCGACCGGCATAGGCATGAGTGATAACGATCACCTTGTGACCGCGATCAATGAGTTTCTGAAGGCGTTAGGCCATAGGAATCGAAGTTGCTAGGCGCACATACACTGGACAGCTGGTACATGTGGCTTTCGACTCCTCCTTTTCGCTATTAGTCCATGCTTGTATTCACTAGCTAAACAGTACATCATACCCGGCTGTGGGTAGAAGTTGTCGCTAACCATACTGTGTAGTGTTAGCTTGTAGCCAGATTGCGGGGAAGCGCATTGACGCACGCGATGTTGTAAGGCATAATGATGGAGAACGAGGATGCTGCCCTCGTGCGTGAATACAGTGAGTATACATGGCAGCTCAATGGCGCAATATGGACGCTGTGAGTGGTGAAGTGAAGGCTCACGTTCAAGTGAACGCGAAGACATGTGCAAGCGCGTCATGACGCTAGTCGATCGGCGCTTCGTGGGAAGAAGCTCCGACCAAATTTTGGAAACTTTCAACTGTCGCTCTTTGCGCCAGCACACCTCAAAGACGAACGACTCCCGAAGACGCCGCCGAAGAACCCGCGAAAGATTGCCGGCGCTGTCTCTAGATTGCGCGACAATAGCAAGCAGCGCGCAGGCAGTTTGTATATGGCCTGAAACCAAGCATGCCGGCACCACTGTTCAAGAGATGGGCGCCGCCCACGCCGGTAGCAAAACCTACCAAAGAGGTTGCAAAGGCTGTCAGTCCGATTCCAGCCCGTAAAGAATCGCCGGTCGTAGAAACAAGCCAACCCATCTTCAAACCTGCGAAGAAGCCTAAGAAGCGGAAGAGAGACTCAGAGGTTGCAGTGGAGGAGGATGAAGAAACCTCCAAAAAGCACAAGGCAATATTCTCCAAGTTTGAGAAAGTCTCCAAATTGGCAGAAGCGCGAACCCAAAACAAGGCCGAAGACGAGTCAGACGATGATGAAGAGCCTCCCGCAGAAGAGCTGCATGACCTAAAGCCGATGCCACAGCCCGAGCCTGTTCCTGAGACACCTTTCGAGCCCTCATTTTCGACGCTACCACCATGGCTCGCCCAGCCTATCACTGTCGAGTCTTCGAAGACGGCTCCGTTCTCCGCGCTCGGCGTAGACGCGACCTACGTCAAGAGGCTGGAACAGCAAGGTTTTAAGGATGCTCTAGCAGTACAGACAGCGCTACTGCCCATGCTACATCCAGGCTTCGAACAACACCTGGGTGATATCTGTGTGTCGGCAAAGACTGGGTCCGGCAAGACTCTCGCGTACCTACTACCGATCATTGAAGCCCTGAAAGACCGCGCGGCGCCCATATTATCTGCGATCATTGTCGTACCGAGCCGACAGCTCGTCAATCAGGCTCTGCAGGTCGCAGAGGATCTTTGCGCAGGCACAAGAGTCAAAGTGGGCACTGCTTTGGGCAACACCGCGTTCGCGACGGAGCAGAAGCAATTGGTCAAGCTGCATCCCCAATACAACCCAGCGCGATCGAGAGAGCTGCGCGAGCGAGCTTCAGAACAATATCGTACAGGCTTTGTTGAGAACAGAGGCGTATTCGAGGACTTAATGGACATGCCGTTGGAACACATTCCCGTGTACGACTCGGGGGTCGATATTCTGATTTGCACACCAGGAAGGCTTGTCGAACACATTGAGAACACGACTGGTTTCATTCTCAATTCTGTTCAATGGCTTGTTATTGATGAAGCCGATCAGCTACTCAACCAAGACTTCCAGGGGTGGGCGAGCGTGCTGATGGAGGCATTGCATGGCGAGACGCCTGTTGATTTCATGAATGCACGAGAACGCTTGTACAAGCGAGAGCGCGATGCCAACTCGATATGGTCAGCGGTGCTCCCCGCGCGCAGACAGCTCACCAAAATTGTACTCAGTGCAACGATGGAGAAAGATTTGACAAAACTCGGCAGTCTAAAGTTGAAGCGCCCAAAGTTGGTTGTAGTACAGGACGAAACGACAGAAGAGCAGCCTCTCGAGCATGAGGACAACATATTCGAACTACCATCGACGCTTAAGGAATTTGCTGTACATGTCGGTGACGGCTCCAACAAACCATTGCATCTCTTGCATGTCTTATATACCTACGTATTTGAAGGCTATAAGTCTGCACATGCGAGCGAGTCGTCTGAGGATGATGACAATGGCACAACGCTCGCGCAGCAGTCGAGCCGAGTTTTGGTTTTCACGAAGAGCACGGAGAGTGCTTCCCGATTGTCGCACCTGCTTTCTGTCCTTGAGCCAGGCTTCAAAGAGTATCTAAGGACTATGACACGGGCCTTGACGGCGGAAGCCTCAAGGAAGCTCCTGAAGTCGTTCGGGAACGGCGAGGTCAAGATACTGATCGCCTCTGACGCCGCCTCCCGTGGGCTCGACATCCCCGACCTGACGCACGTTATCAATTACGACATACCCTCCAGCATCACGAGCTACATTCATCGAGTTGGCCGGACGGCTCGCGCAGGAAAAGCCGGCCGAGCGTGGACCTTGTTCACGAAGACCGAGGCTGCGTGGTTCTTGAAACAAGTTGCACAAGGAGACACAATAAAAAGAGGAAACAAGAAGGTCAAGCGCATGGAGTGGAAGGAAAGTGTTGTCACTGGCAACGGCAGGAAGAAGGCCTATCGTTCAGCGCTCGCTGAGCTCGAGAGTGCTGTCAAAGGGAGTGCGGAATGATGGAGATCCGTCGGTACTCCCAATCATGTTTGCAAATACAACCAAGGCTGGATAGCTCCGGACCATGAAGGCTATCGAAATGAGGTTGCAACGTCTGCGGAAGAGACCTGCCCCTGTTCAACCACAGCCACCAAGCTTTAGCCAAGGGTCGGACGGTTGTTGCTTGTTGCCCTCCTCTTTTCCGGCGCTTGGGTGGGCGGCATGGAGTGTGGTCCTGAGGCTCAGGCTACATTAGGCAGCTTCTTTTACAAGTAGGCAGACTACAATACGACTGGCTCCAAGCTAGATGGTGTTTTCGTGAACATCTCCGTCCTATGGTTCTCATTGGCTGTCTCGAAGAAACAAATACAGGCTAGCATTTCGGGAATATCCATTAGTCTGGCGCTATTTAGACCTCCGACAACTCCCTGCACACCATCGCGTTGCCACCTCCCTGAACGGGCACAGCGCGCTCCATGGTCTACCGTTATCGCCATGGGCTATGCCTCTGGCAAACGACATTTAATATATCGTGCATCACCAGTACCGGCTCGGCCAAATGAGAAGCAAACCGCGGACAACTCTGACGATCACTTATCATATGACCACCAGAACCCGGCAGTTAAGTCGTAAGTGTATGTCGCCATCCGGAGTGTGAAAAGAGAGGAACGGAGGTCGATACCAATGCCCATGGCTTGTCGTTGCACTCCAGGCTGTGTATCCTCAACACGTGTAATAAGCTCTGTGGCATAGCGGTCGTGAAATGAAGTACCCGCCGCAACAACAAACACGAAACGCGATGCAAAAGAAAGAGCAAGCAGCCCGATCGCTAGCGGCTAAGGCTTCGCTTCAAAAGCTTATCGTCGCCAGATGCGAAGGCCCGAGGCTTGAACATCGCCACGAGCGAAGCTTGGTGGTGTTGGCATAGCTTATCTCATGCGAACAACCATACACAAGCCATACACAGCCTAGCGCATGATGGCGCTAACATCACGACTTCCCCTATCAATTTGACGTTTGTCCAATGGTTACTCGTGGCTAGGTCACTCTTACACAGAAAGGAGAAGGTCGTCTTGAACGCGCGCAGCCGGAGAGGAAAGATCGCCACTGTCCGCAATAAGCCATGCGTCCAATGCTACGCCCACCTACATCGACATCGCGCGGAAACAAGCTGATTCTCTCGCAACTCGCCGTCTTTGCGGTATAATCTCTTCGCGCTCGCCGTGGTGGACAATGGCGTCATGCACCAGGAGGCGGGAGACAGCCTCAAAGGAGCAGGTAATGTTTGAAACGTGGACCACTGAGCCCAAGGGCGCAAAATTGCAGTTGTACCTGCCAAGCTGGGACAGGCTGGCTCTAATGGTCGCATCGTGTTGATCGCGCGCCCCACACACAGGGAAGGAGCGGATCATGGCAGTCACGACCTCACAAATGTCGTGCTGCGACAAAGCTTGGTATAAAGCCAAGTCGCTCGCCCGTCTTGGTGCTTCTTCATCCGCAGCAGCTTAGCACTCCTGTGGTCAATACCGCGGTCTCATCGGCTAGTCTTTCGCTTCCAGTCTATTCTTTACTCACCTGAGCCCGGACGCCAAGATGCCTTCACTCACCCACCTCACCGCGGCACTCGCCTTCACCACCTCGGTCCTTGCTACGCCAGTTCAGATCGAGAAGAGGAAGGCTTTCACCGTTGAGCAAGTCCAGCGTGGTCTGTACCACAAGAATGGCCCAGAGCAGATTGCGAAGACGCTCCGCAAGTTCGGCAAGGTCGTCCCCGACCACATCCTCGCTGCCGTCGAGAACACCAAGGCAGTGCAAGCTGCTGCTGTCAGTGGCACTGTTCCTGCAGTCCCCGGTGACTCGTATGATTCCTCCTACCTCAGCCCCGTCACTGTAGGAACCACGACTCTCCACCTTGACTTCGACACGGGTAGTTCAGATCTCTGGGTCTTCTCTTCTCTCCAGGCAAGCTCGCAGCTGACTGGCCATGACTACTACAAGGCCGATGCGTCCAAGCTGAAGAGCGGCTACACCTGGAAGATCTCTTATGGCGATGGGTCGGGCGCGTCCGGCAAGGTCTATGCCGATAAGGTCGTCGTTGGCGGTGTTACTGCAACCTCCCAAGCCGTCGAGGCCGCAACATCAGTGTCGGCACAATTCTCCCAAGACCAGGACACCGATGGTCTGCTCGGCCTGGCCCAGAGCTCTATCAACACCGTGAAGCCCGTGCAGCAGACAACCTTCTTCGACACTGTTCTGAGCCAGCTTGCCCAGCCCCTCTTTGCTGTGACTCTCAAGTATCACGCCGCCGGAACCTACGACTTTGGCTTCATCGACTCAAGCAAGTACACTGGTTCCATCAACTACGTCAACGCCGACACTTCCCAGGGCTTTTGGGGCATCACCGCTACGGCCTACAGCATCGGGAGCACTACCACTAGCGCCAGCATCTCGGGCATCCTCGACACCGGTACCACGCTCATCTACACCGACACTGCCATTGTCAAGGCCTACTACGCGAAGGTTACCGGTGCCAAGCTCGACTCGACGCAAGGTGGATACACGTTCCCGTGCAGCGCGACACTTCCCGACTTCAGCATCACCGTCGGCGGCGTCAAGCAGGTCGTTCCCGGAAAGTATGTCAACTACGCACCGCTCACAACCGGCTCAACTACATGCTTCGGCGGTATTCAGACCGATGACGGTATCGGCTTCAGCATCTTCGGCGACATCTTCCTCAAGAGCAAGTACATTGTGCATCAAGGAGGTGCTACACCCCGAATTGGTTTCGCGCAGCAGGCCGGTGTCTAGGACCCACCATCCTCTCCGCAGCCATCGTCGCCGCCAAAGGACGAGGTCCAGGCGTGCATCGTTGTGATCGGCTGAAGGCAAGAGTTCCTACTGGACGGACCGATTTTCCGTCCGTGGACGCAGGTGGCAAGTCTATTATCTCTATCATTTTTTTCTGTGTAGACGGGCGCGCTACGGCTGCGCTACGGTAATCGAGAAGGGCCGAGGTCGTGCCGGCATACCGGGAACATTTGCGTGGGAGTTAGCTATGCCACGAGCTGTCGCATCATATTTAACGATTTTGGCATTTTAAAGTTTGACATGACAGAACACGGTGACATGCATGCGTGCTTCCATCCATTTGTGTGCCGGTGGCTGATACCTGATTGGTGAACCTTAGCCATGACTTGCTGAACGTTCATAAACGGCCCGTTCGCATGCTGCGCGTGTTGTGCCACGCTGACATGCGTCGGATCGGCTTCTTGTAACTCTGTGAATGTCCGTGAATGTCCGTAGCCCGTGCTATATCCAGAGGCCGTGTGGCGTAGGAAAAGGCGGTGACAAGAGTCCGATCCTCGACAACATGATCGCGCATGCAGAGCAAGTCACCTGTGCCATCGTAATCGCAGCACATGAACCAGGAATTTTGGTAATATGTATGACATCAGGTCCGCGGCCTCGATGAAGCAATTTGTGCGACTGGAGTGGTGCGTCTGGTTCGGATGGTTAAACGGTGAATGCGATGTATGCACTGATCGGTCTGCGTGCTGTCAAAATTGTGGCTTCATGAAGGGTGTCTGCGATCTCAAAGATGCATATGTGCATATGCGGGCAGTCTATCACCGGCAATCGTCCGATCTTTTGCATGCGGCTCGGGCCAAACTTGGGACGAAGGATTGGCGTGGGGTTGTGATCGATTCCTTCAGTAACCAGGTTGTTGATATTGGCGTGTTAGGCTGTAAGATGAGTGAAAGCATATGTCTGTAATTTGGAGCCCAGATGCATCGGTTCTCTTACCTCGTATATTGAAGAAATTCATGGCTGAGCAGAAAGAGAGACGTGACAGTCCTGTATATTTCGCCCGTGGATGTTCGAATATCTGGAAGCATGTATTTTGCTTCCACGACTCATGGCTCTTCTCATGCAGTGGTCAAAGAGCCGATAAGAAGTCTTCCTCTGTCCTTCCAACAAGGCATAGTTCCTTTTCTGTCGCATCGTGCCGTTCCTATGCGGCTGACGTGCACCCCTTGCGTCCATCGCTCCTGACTCCTGCTCTTAGCTGGCGATAGCCTATCAATGTGGGCGTAAGACAGTGCTATACCGGGTCGTTTCGGGGATATTCGGCTGTGTACGATAGTACAAGTCGTGGTGAATGCATGGTGTACGACGAATCTAGAAGTGTCCGGTACAAGACGGAGTATAGAAAGAATCATAGCAGGATGAGCGAGTGGCAGGGATTTGCATCCTGACATCTTCGCAGAGCGTCTCATAGGGATGATATAGTCTCCGCGGAGAGCAGTCTCCCGGTACTCTGGTACACACTAGGGACGACCAGGGAGTTCAGCCATTCAGAGCGACATGATGCACTTCGCGTAGACATGCCCCGGGCACTGCGCGCTTGCGCGGAAGGCAGGCGGCAAAGTGCAGGCGACAATTGGTGTTATCAAAAAAGCGACGGCTGAACCACCGGATCAAAGCTCAGCTATCCAAGAAAGGACGACACGATGACGAGCTGGACTGGGAGACCTACAATCGCGCGGGCGCGATGTAGGTGATAGTGGCCATAAAGGTCAAGATCAATTAGGCTCCTTGTTGTGGTTGAGGTAAGGTTGCAGTCTTCAGTACAAAGCGGGTTACCGACTCAATGGGGCGTCGCGGATGCGGGTGACAAGGCGCCCAACACGTGGGCAGCCAGGCATGTCGTGCATGTCGCACGAGCAATGGCTTAGTGGCTTGTGATCTGCAGCTCGATTAGACGACATCGAACTTCACGCTGTTGAGATTTCTGGGCATGAAGCAATTGGTGCTGTCGAAAGACTGGCTGTCGCACACCCCGGTTGGTTGCATGGCCATGGACGAGGATTTACTGAGCAACCCGACTCGTGAAGCAAGGGCTGTCCTCGAACCAGGCGCCACACGAAACACGGTGATGCCTACAATCGGAGTGGTCGCTGTGGTCACAAACTCATGAAAGATATCGATTGATCTTAGACTTGAAAATAATCGGGGTAACAATCTGCGGTCTCGGGACCTTGCGCTGTGTTGCCTGCAACGACACAAGGCGCATCGAGAGGTTGCGCGTGCCGGGCCATATCTTCATACACTTTACTGGACGCCGACCTCACAACAGTGCGTGCGAGAATGCGGAACTTCCTTATTGATATTTCTGATTTGTCATGTAGGTAAGAGTACGACCAGATTTGTCGTCCGGGGTGCTCTTGGTTGAGTGGCTTTAATCGCCCGGCAGAGTGTCCCATTCCTGTCGCGCTGCCGATGTGATGTGCACACCGCCGCATGCTTGCTGCTTGCTGCCACCTCTGCGAGTTTGCGGCGCAGCATTCGTACGGACAAGGCCGACCAAGCGTGACGTCAGGCTTCGACCATATCCAGTGAGGACTCTGCTCCATTGGGCCTCCCTCACTTTTTCTTCTTGTCCTTCTTCTTCTTGGTTTCCGTCCCACTGCCCGGCCCGCTTGCGCCTCCAATTTCTCCTTGCATTTCAGCCATCATGTCCTGTAGGAAGTTCTCTGAAACGCCCCCGCCAGTCAGCGCGGGAGAGTGCAGAGGAAGAATTTTGCTTAGTTTCCAGCCATTGGGAATAGCGGGCTCGGGCATTTCCTTTGGCATGGGCATGCCGGCAATTGGTAGCCTCAATGGTGTCGTCTTGGTAGTGGGGTTTGCCTTCAGATATTGCGCGATCAGGATGTAGAGATGATGCTTGTTATTGACATCATCATCCATGAGCTTTCCCTCGTGCTTCAGCAGAACTCGCACCCTTCCTGGGTTAGCCCAATCTTTTGGGTGGGTCTTGTCGGGCTCGAAGACAGTCCGTAGTCCTAGGTTGGCAGCAGCATCTGCCATCTCTCTTGCGAGCGGATTCTCCACCGCAAGCTCCTTGCCCACTCGACGACCCTCGGCCCTTGTCCGCGACTTGTCGAAGTATATTGGATACAGGCATTGGTAGTGTTTCGACTTTTCGCGGTCTGTGGATGTCTTGATGGCGGGGGACTGTGGCTGCAGCAGCTGCGTGGGCATCGACGAGGGCGCGGCGGCGGCGGGGATGTTTCGCGGCTGAATGATAGAAGTCACATCATCGATGTCCATCTCCTCAGGGTCGCTATCCCCGTCTGATTCGCTGACTTCTTCAATGCGTGGATTCATGGCGTTTGCTTCTGTTGGCAGGGGCGACCGGTCGAATGCTGTGGATGCATTAGCCGCCGTACAGGGCAATTGTGGCGTGTTGCTGACCGTAACCAGTGTGTGAACGAGTAGCGGGTCAGAATGTTTGCCCTCAGTTGTCTGCGCCGCGACAGTCGTGTGATGTGGGGAGCTTGCGGCGGGGTCAGCTTGGAGTCGACGACGATGTTGCACTACGCTTCTGGCTTCGGCTCGGTAAGAGGCGCACATGCCAAGACCGGTCACTTCGGCCCGAAGACAGACGACTTCGGCTGCGAGCTGCTGAACGCCTCTGCGACATGCATTCGAGCTTTCTCTGGTTCGCCCCGGAGACGTTCCGCATCTTGCAGCGCAAGCTTGTCCCAATACAGAATCTAAATGCGAGAGGAGCATGCATCGCCCTTCATCTCACTTCGCTGCGACTCGTGTCGTCCCGTCTGCTCTCCAATTCCATGCATGTGGCCAGGAACAACCCCTGTCGCCGAGGGCAGTCTGGCTCTCATTCAATCCATACATTTCCCCCCAGCTCTGGCCATCACCATATTATACTCGTATTTACCCCATTCTTGCTGGCCAACAGGATTGTGACTAGGACCCGTACGTCTGGTCTCACCTTACCTTGCCCGCCCGTGCTCTATCGCTGTTATACTGGTCCGAGCCAGCGCAAGGTCTAACCGTGCCTCGATCGCTTCTTCAGGGCTGCTTGGCAGACATGGACCAGGAAGACGAGCCACTGCTCCGTCACGGATCCGGTGCCTTGCTAGCGCGAGTATATGTGGTTCAGCAAGAAGATCATCATGAATCTAACTTGCCGGACGCCCCAAATACTCAGAGGCGGTCGAGGCTGCCCTAGCGGAGAGAGCCATCGAAGTCCGCGCTAATCAGAATAAGGCGAGTCTCGCATAGGGCGGTCAGTGTATACTAATACTACGTGACAGGATGCCGCAATATTCAGTTTGCGCCAAAGGCAGGCTGGAGTTCCAGTGTCAATGACTTTCGGCCGTTCAGAAAGTTGAGTTCGCTGATGGTCGTTGGCACGATCTCCATTTGATGGTTACACAACATGACTTGCCAACCCGGGGCAGGCATTCACCAATCGAACCGGAAACTCTGCATGATCGTCAGTAACGGCTTCCTGGCACCCCACGCGGCACTCTACCGTGTAGCAGCAATGTGGGTGCCGGCAAACTCAGCCACGCTGTGCCGGGCGAACGCAGCTACCAATTATTGACCAAGTCCCTTAGCCTTTGCATGCTGCACGACTGCACCTGCTTACTGCAGGGGTCGACAATATCGGTGGTCCTGCGTACGATGCTCTAGCTGCATTATATCCAGGATTTGGTTCCATATGCTCCTTATGCCTGCAAATCGCCGCTTTAGGTGAGTGAGGTCGATGTCGCTTCACTTCGCGCCAGAATCAAAGTCCTTGCATCGCTGGAATCAATCGTGGCCGTGCAAAGTTGGAATCCAATGACACTGTAGTACTATCCAACGGCCTGATCGGGCTGGCCAATCATGCGTTCTTACACCTGAGTAAGCTATCATCAATGCTAGGCTTGTGCGACCAATGGCTTAGTTCGATGCCGTCTTGACCACTGATTTGCAACTTGCGCTGGTTCACCGGCCGAATGTACAAGTTCCTAGCTCCCCTGTCTAGGTGCACATCTCCGATCTTAGTCAATTCGTGCGGGCCGATGGTGAGTTCAGGGTCTCGGGCCGCCCTAGGTCTGATTCCTGGGGCACTAATGTTCTCATGACGCCGCAAACGAAGACTCGTCTAGGTTAACGACGCCCTAGTCGTCACGTTACTCTGGCAGTCTTCTGACTCGTCCGGTCTATAAGTACTCGTCTCTCTTCGGTCTTTACATCACTGTATTCAACTTTCCACTTTCTTTGAGAACCTTTTACACAATCATCGATTTGCACACAGCTGGCTCATCGTCTTGGACTCATATCATATCATAGAACGCCGGGCCTTAGCCAAGTCTGAAAGCCACGATGGCGCCAGGTGCCATATTGGGCCAGACGCCCAGCCGAATCTCTCCTCCATCAGCGGCTCTTCACCGGTTTGCTGCGAAAGTAAAGAGCGCTTTACTAAGTCGAAGTGTCAAAGTCAATCCCCTTCGTTTGAAGCAAGGTGTAGGGAACACTTACACCCTCGAGGATGGCACCGAGATTTACGATGCCTCCTGCGGAGCGGCAGTGATGTCGTTGGGAAAATATGACAAACGGGTGACAAAAGCAAAGCAAACAGTAGAGGAAATGGGCTTGGCCTATGCCTCATCTGCTTTCGATACCGAGATCTCTGCACAGGCGGCAGAATTTATGGTTAAGAGTACTGACGATGTGATGAAGCAGATTGTCTTCTACGGCGAAGGTATGAATTGCCTCCGCTACACCTACAAAACATCTCTAATGCCGTGCCAGGCTCCGTAGCAGTAGAAGCAGCACTGAAGCTCGCAGTGCAGTACCAAACCAAGGATAAGCCAAATCCAGAACCAGAACGGACACTGTTCCTTGCGCGGGAACAATCATATCACGGAAATACCCTAGGAGCACTGGGTATCAGTGGCTTTGAGGCGAGGAGAGAGCAGTATGAGGGAATTCTTCCGCAGAACAGGATCACCGTGCCTCCCTGCCATGAGTATCGCAATCGACTTCCCGGCCAGACAATCAAACAATACGTGCAGTGGCACAGGGAACAGATTGTGGCCAAGATCGAAGAACATGGTGGCCACAGAGTAGCTGCTTTCATCGTGGAACCAATCGTGGGAGCGGTGCGTACACAACTACTTCGCAGATGTTGTGATCATGCCTCACATGCCTTGAGCTTCTTCTGACATATTACTAGGCCCTTGGCTGTGCACCGGCTGTCCCTGGGTACTTTAGAGCCGTACGAGAGGTTTGTGACGATTACGGAATCATCCTTATCTTCGACGAAATTATGTGTGGTATGGGCCGCACTGGCTATCTCCATGCATGGCAATCCTTCTGGGAAGAAGAGAGATGCATACCAGACATACAGCTTGTTGGAAAGGGCCTTGCCGCCGGCTTCGAGCAGGTGTCAGCCATGCTCATTGGCCAGAAGGTCACTGAAGCTTTGGAGCAGGGCCGCTCCAATGGCGTCTTCGTACATGGGCACACATTCCAGAACTATCCTTTGGCATGTGCCGCGGTTCTTGCGGTGCAGCAAATCGTGGTCCATGACAATCTTCTGGCGAACGTAAGAGAAAAAGGACCGCTGCTCCAAAAGAAACTGAGGCAGCGTCTCGGATCCCATCCGAACGTCGGTGACATTCGAGGTGCTTCTGGAGGCCTTTTCCTTTCAGTAAGTCATTTACTGTATCGTTTCTACACTTCGCAGCTAATACAGACAGATTGAGTTTGAACAAGACAGAGAATCGAAGACACCGTTTCTAACCACAGAAAGTATCAATTCGAAGATATTTGACCTAGGTAGGCTGGAGATTTTGACATGGCTTATTGACCGACTGACGACAATACAGGCCTCAAATCATACGGCATACATGTCTATAACGGAGCCGGCTGCGCCGACAAAGCCAATCGTGACCTCGGCCGTGGTGGTGACCACATCATGATCTGTCCAGCTTTCAATATCACGCTAAAAGAGGTGGACCTGATCGTTGACCGAGTCGGTAGACTCATTGAGGATTTCTTCGAGGGATATGAGGAGAAGAACGCTACGACACCGTGATCGATCACCCATGCTTCTCGGCAGCGTGATACTGGGCCTCGGCGTACGATATCTAACGACAAATTACGGCCTGCGATTTCCTTTTGGCGAGTGCTCATCGTGATCGGCATTTGTGTGGCACCCTTGATTTCTGCAATAGACTACATACCATGGGCAAGGCTGTTTGTTCACCAGGTGCGTATTTGTGTGCATTGGGAAGGGCTGTCTGAATCTACAAAATTGGCATATCCGCGCGGAAGCGTGAGTGTTCGGAGGCACTATTGTGCTTCTGTCTCGCAGTCAAACAAAAACAACCACAGTAACGTGTTTCTTTTTGTATGGGCAATGTTTTACCGGAGTAGTAGGCTCAGTCATACTCGTTCATGGTTTGGATAGCAATCAAAATATTTTCCTTGCCTTGGATCTTGAACCTGCCTGTACACTACCCTTACGATTTGCATCGACATCTTCACGAGATTTAGAAATGCACGCCGGTTGACATGCAATCGGTTCTCACCACACAACTCGATACGACCATCGGAGAAAGTCAGCCTTAGCGCTAGAGCCCCATGGCCCAGTGGTGAGACATACAGGGCAGAACTCGCATAGAGCATGTGGCAAAGAGGGCGCCCAAGGATTCTCCGCACGTCTACTGATCACACTAGAGCGCTACTGCGCCGTGTTTCCTGAGGCACGCGAAACGCCTATGATATGAAGGCAGGCTCACACATGGTGTGATTCTGGGGCCGGTGAGGCGAACGAAACGCGAGGTAATGACGTCCTTGGATGTGGCTGTAGTCAGACACCAATAGGCTGAGTAAGGGCAGGATGGAGGGGAAGAATACCCGGAGAAAGGTGGTGATGTTGACGAGCTCCATCCGCAGGCATTCAACGGACTTCGCGATGGGCAACGGTATATCACTGTGTTATATGGACATATAGATCACGCTTGCAGGTGGTTTCGTTCCTGGATGTCTCGGCCTAGGCACTCACTTCGCATCCATAACCCAGGCCGGACACGATGAGGATACGCCCCGATGCAGCGGAAGCTGCAGCACGCGGCGCGAGGTCTCACCTCAGCATGTGCCTGGATAGCATGCGCACATGGAGCCGATAAGCTGCGTGCCGTCATGCTGATAGCAGGGCAGTCTTGGCAAGGTAGCATGTCATCTCGCATCTGGGTTGTCGCAGGCTGCACGTGATGCGATTGAGGAAAGTGCATTGCGCGGGCGGCATTCGCGGCGCTACCAAGACTCGGACGGCGTAGGATGCGTGAGTGAAGCGGAGACATGGCACTACTGCGCCTTCTAGATGCGTGGGAGAAGGACCTGAGCTTTCTGGGCAGAGGCGAGACATGGAAGACTGCGCACTGTGCTCCACACAGCCCATCACGCATGCCCATGTGCCTGTCCAGCCAGCTGTGCGAATTTGATATTGCAGAGTACTTCTATTTTGGACGTCTACTTTGTGTGAGGGAAATGGTTTCAATCCTCGACACGTCTGCGACATGCCATCATGGCACGGTCCAGCAACTACGGACTGGTCTGGTATTGGCTTTCAAGGACCGACTGAGCGGGCACTTGACAGCCTGACTTTGGCCACTCACGTGTCTGCAGCCTTGTGTAAAAAAGCAGCAGCGAATACAGCTGTGCAGGCCAATATGTCACACTGCAAGTGCTTTGGAAGCATAGAGCCGGCGGAAGGACAGTCGCAACGCGGATGTGGCCAGAAAGCGGGTTTGGCGTGCTTCTTTTGCAAGCGACCGGATAGATATTAATGGGGTCGGGCGGCAGGTCCCCATTCAACGGTTAGCAGGTTAGCAGCACGAGTGCCCGCCCTCGCGACGAGCAGGTGACGCTGTGCCTGATATCGCGCACTGCAAAGCCCGTCCAGCGGAGCAAAGCACAGTGTGAACAGTGAACAGTCTTCAGTGTTGCGCAGAGTTTGGCGCGGCTAGAGCAATCGCAGTGTGAAAAAGCGCGAGCGTGCATACGGCGCGTCGAATGACGGTGGGTGCGTCTGGTTGACGAACCAAAGTGGACGGCCCACGGACCACCACCTCTGCACTCCGCAAGTGATCTCAAGCCTTTGCCTGCCTCACCACGTCGCTCCAGCGTCTTCTGGCATGGTAGCAGCCCGCCATTCTTCTGCGAGTGCACCACCGATCCCCCGATCCCACCACAGCCGCACCCTGAGGCCCGCGAGCCGCCGCCCTCGGGCCTGACGACGCTCTCCGCATCGCCCTCGACCACCCGCCCCAGGCGTGCGATAACGGCTCTCTGCGCCGCGCCTGCGAGTCTCCGGCACGCAGAAACGACGCCGGCTGCATCCATATCGACCAGACGCTCCCAATTCCGCGTCCAGCGCCGCCGTTTGCCCGCCTCACCGACGTGCTGCGAGCGCTCGCCTGCCGCAGAAGCATCGTCTCGACATCAGCCCTCGCTCGCCGGGCAACCACACCACGGCCATGTCGACGCCCTCGACCGCCACGGCAACCCTCCCGCCCCATCATCAATTCTATCCTCACCACCAGACATACCAGCCGGGCATCCCAAATGCACAGCTGTCCAACGCCTCTGCCCGGATAGGCAATTCGCTGTACAACGGCTACACTAGCGGCTCCTCCAACCCAGACCTGCGCAGAACCGCGAACGTCCACACCAGACAGCCGCAGCAGCCGCTACCGCCCATCAACACCGGCCCTGCGCCCGATATGAGCATGAATGCGCCGGGGTCCGCCAACAGGCGGCGCAACCCCGACTGGGCTGACTTCTACAAGAACGGCTTGCCCAAAGAGGTCATTGTGATTGACGACGATGATGAGGACCCGGCACCTCCACCACCGCGCCAGCCTGGTCTCGCCAGAACCGCGACAAACGGCTCCGCGCGACACACAGACAAGAAGCGCAAGACAACTGCCTCGGCCGTATACGACCCGGTCTACAACCAGCAGACATCCTACTCGACCACACAGACACCCTACTATGACTCGCCGAACCAGTCAATATCCACAGACAGGACCACCTCGGCGCTCAACACCACTGCTGCAACATCGCTGGGGTCGCAAGCTAGCAACGGCCAACACATCTCTCCGCTTGATAACACTGCTGTCGGTCAGAAGCGGAAACGCACCCGCGCCGTCGCCCAGGACGAGGCGAAGCAGACTAAGCGGCGCGAGCTCGACCACGACGACAACCCCTTCAGCCTGTACCAACCTCCTCCCAATCCAGTGATCAAGGCCAAGGATGTCTACGTACAGGTTGTTCCAGATGTAAGCCTGTCCTCACCGTCGGCAATGCGAGGCACTACTAACCCACTACAGAAGTCGTACACCAAGGACCAAAAGGTTGACGACGAAGACGGCCACTACATTGTCGTGCCAGAGGCCGATCTGACAGAAAGATGTACGTCTCCACATGTTCGTCCTCCTACCTCTCATTGACACAAGCAGACCAAATCGAGAAACTCCTCGGCCAGGGCACATTTGGCAAGGTTGTCCAGGCCTACGACCGGCGGAAGGGCACCAAGTGCGCTATCAAGGTCATTCGATCGGTGCCCAAGTACCGCGATGCCAGCCGCATCGAGCTCAGAGTTCTCTCGACACTGGCGTCCAACGACAAGCACAACATCAACCGGTGTATTCACCTGCGGGACTGCTTCGACTTCCGGAACCACATCTGCATTGTCACAGACCTCTATGGACAGAGTGTCTTTGACTTTCTCAAATCGAACGGCTTCGTCCCATTCCCAAGCTCACACATTCAGAAGTTCGCAAAACAGCTGTTCACCAGTGTCGCTTTCCTGCACGACCTGAACCTCATTCATACCGATTTGAAGCCAGAGAATATCCTTCTTGTCAACAACAACTACCAGACTTTCACATACAACCGGACAGTCCCCTCATCGTCGACGACGGTCAACCGAAGCGCACGACATCGCAAGGTACTCCTCGACCCAGAAATCCGACTGATCGACTTCGGTTCAGCCACATTCAACGACGAGTATCACTCCTCTGTTGTGTCGACGCGTCACTATCGCGCACCGGAGATCATCCTCAACCTGGGCTGGAGTTTTCCTTGCGACATCTGGAGCATAGGCTGCATCCTCGTCGAGTTTTTCACGGGCGATGCACTGTTCCAGACACATGACAATCTCGAGCACCTTGCCATGATGGAGTCGGTATGTGGCGGCAAGATCGACCGCGATCTCGTACGCTCAGTCTATAAGCAAGACCGGGGGTCGTCACGCAATTCTGCCAACTCGTAAGTCCGCCTCCAGATTTAAACAAGGCTTCACTAACAACAGCAGTGCCACAAGATATTTCAAGAACTACAAACTGGACTACCCCAATACGGAAACCAACAAAGCGTCAAAGAAATACGTCAAGGCAATGAAGAAGCTTCCGGTATGTTGCATGACCCGTGTGACCAGCCAGGACTAACAGTCGCAGGAAACCATTCCCAATCACACCGAGTTTAACCGCCAGTTCCTCGACCTGTTGAAGCGGATATTCGTGTACGATCCCAAGAAGCGCATCACGGCAAAAGAGGCCCTACAACACCCGTGGTTCAAGGAGTCTCTCATGGATGACGGCACAGAGGCCCACAAGATCCGACTGGAGCGGGAAAAGAAGGCCCGACGATTAGACCAAGAGCGCAGGTACCGGGAACAAGATCGGGCCTATTGAGTGTTTCCACATCGCCTGGTTTGGCGTTTTGAACAATTCCCCGCACTCCCCCAGGCAGGTTGAGGATATGACGCTAAAGAAGGCGGTTGTTTTGCTTCACATATATTGCATTTACGAACAGCGACATGACGCATGGAGGACTCAGGTCTCACACATGGCTTATCGGCGTTGAGAGTTCGTGTTATTCTGGTTACATCTATCTCATCTCCTCGATGGAAGGTAGCGCAATGGTCAGAGAGGTTCTTGTTTGACGCTCTTTGAGTCCTTTCCACCAAAGACCAAAACGATACACCATTTTGCGCATGGTGGAGGATGACGATGGGCAGAGGTGCGGTGCTATTTCCAGGGTCTGGCATGAGCATGAGGAGCGTGTACAACTGGTAGCGTTGTATAGTGTAGTTTCAAAGCGAAAAGTGCTTGAGACTGTATTATTGATTATTGTGAGGGCTGGATGGCTTCACGCAATGAAGAGAATCTCCACCTCACGACCCTTCAAATTTCCACATGGTTGTGACTACATCCCACTGGCACACTCGGCTTTGATTTCCGCTCGAAGCACATTGTTGCCGGCCTGTGCCTTGCTATGCACACTGACGTTGGCGAAACTTTGTCCGCAGCAGCCTCACCTCACCATCGTAATCGCACTCAGCTAGGAAACTTAAGCGATCGGGGCTAGGGTGCACGCTAGTGCCCGTCGTCCAGTAACATCCCAGTCGGCACGTAAACACGACCTCGGCGCGTCGCAACAGTGCAACCGCGAAACCACGAAAGAGCGCTCCAAACGCACACAAAGGCTAGATATAAAGGCAAGATGGCGAGCGCGAAGCAGCAGGAGAATATGCTCCTCACTGAGCACTTCACTTGGCCTCCAATCGTATGTCCCCACCACATTTCGTACCCCTCCAAACACACAACCATCCCACCTTGCGCCGTATACCAAATACGCGCTGACCATATCTTTCCTAGTCCCTAATCGACGACATCATCAACGCAATCAACGAGGTCCTCTACCGCTGCACCGACTCGTTCGAAACCGGCCTCCTCGCTGCCGACCCCGCGCTGCTGGGTTGGGCAGATCGATATGCCAGTGAAGGCAAGACAGCGGAGCGGGACGAAGATGGCAACGAAGTGTACCCCGAAGCAAGACTGGAGATTGAAGAGGGCGTGTTGAAGCTAGAGACGCTCATGGAGAATGCGGTGGACAAGAATTTCGATCGTCTGGAGATTTGGACACTGCGGAATGTGTTGTGTTTGCCGAGGGGAGAGGAGGAGTTGGTGAAGTGGGTTAGGTTGGGACATTATGAGGTAAGCTGGGGAGAAAGATATACAGCCAGAGGGATTGCGTTGCTAACATTGAGACTAGAACATCCAATCGCCCTCCAAGGACTCAAACCTCACGCCCGAAACCCTCTTCACACTCCGTCGCAAACTCGCCGAAACACAAAAGCTTAACGCCGCCCTCGTCGCAGAGAAACAACGAAACGATGCACAAATTGCGCGTCTACGTGCTCTCCTACAACCGTCCGTGGCACCCAAACGCGAACCCAGAAACTCGACATCACCAACAAAACACTCAACCGGACCAGCAGAAGCAGAAGCACCATTCGCTTTCCTAACACACACTCCCGCAGCCCAAGCCCTCGGCCTGCACCCCCTCGCAAACCCACCATCCGCAACAACCGCATCAACAGAATCCCGCAGCCCACTAACAACACACACAACCTTCACAACCACACAACTCCCACACCTCCGCCACCTCCTCGCCTCGCTGAAACCCCATCTCGGCACCACGGCGCTCCCGAGCTCAAGCAAAGCGAGCAAGAACGCGGAGGAAGACGCGCGAGAGAGGAAAGTCTATCTTGAGAGTCAGAGTAAACGCGTCTTGGAACGGAGGGGCGTGGATACGAGGGATGGTGTGGAGGGCGTGTGGGATGGGAGGAGGCCTGGTGGCGAGGAGGTTAGGGGGTTGGAGGGCTTGGTGGGTGGGTTGGCGAGGGGGGGAGATGGGAGTGGTGGGAAAGGGGATGGTGGAGGAGAGGGGGAGGGAGAGGCGATGGATACGAGTTGAGTTGTTGTGTTGGATGGAACTGTGTACTGTTATTTGGTGCTTGGGTGGGATTGGGTTGGGCATTGGGATTGGGATGATACCACGGTTGGAATATCTGGCGTACTTGTATCTTTTGATGAACAATTCAATGGCTTCAATAGTGTCGAAAGATTTTGTTACGATTTGATCACACAAAGCATACTTCAAAAAACATAAGCATTGTATGCATTATATGAGATGACATTAGCTACCAGTCCGACATCCTGCCTGTATGTAATCATCTAGCGCAATCTGCACCAAGCTGCAGAAGTCAAGGCAAGCTCCACCCTACAATCTCGTATCACTTCAACTCCTCCACACCTCCACCACCAGGGACTTAGTACTCAGTACTCGACCAATTTAACCCTCGACCTGACTTCCTCCGGTAACTCCTCCGCCTTAACCATACCCATACGAACCGCATCGCCCCAAAGAAACATGGCGCGATCCTGCGCATACGCCAGATAATCAAATTCCTCTTCGTCCTGCGATTTGAAAATGTCAGCATCCGATTCATCCGTAGCTTGTTTATCGTCGTTGCCATCCGCCTTTTCTTGACTCACGATTCCATCCTTGTTCTTCTTCTTCTCTTCAGCGTCGGCTTCGGCGCGCATTTCCAGCGTCGCGCTCTCGAGGTCCGCGGCGGAGTCGTTGGCGTGGGCTTGTGCGAGCTTGTCTTCGGCGTCGAAGTCGGGTAGGCCGGGGACGTGGGCTTGAACGATGCCCCAAGCAACCCACATGGCTGAGTTGGCGAGGCGCCAGAGTTTGGTCTCGGCCATGAGGCGGCGGGCTTCTTCTTCGGTTTGGCGCTCGCGTTGGGCTTCTTGCTCGGAGTACTTTTCGCCGGGAGGTGCGCGTGAGTCGAGCATGAATTCGGTAATTGTAGTGGGCGCGGCGGTGGCGGCGAGTGCGGTCGTGCTGCCTGAGGTAGGGAGGGGTCCGAGGTGTGGAGTCGAGGGGTTGGATGCTGAGGCTCCCGGGGCGCGATAGGCAGGGGTGTGGAGCAGATAGGCGTGGATGAAGCGGTGTTGTTCTTCGAGGGTAGGGTAGTATTTAGTGTTGCATCTCCACGAGTAGTCGGGATCGTGATAGTTGTATGCCCATTCAGTCTGGTGAAAGTGTCAGCTCGTCACACCCTACAGAGACGCTCTGTGAACGGCAAAGACCTACAAAATGATTGGCAAACTCGAGACCAGGTAGGTTGGCATTAGCGTACTCGAAGTCGATAACGACAAGCTGCTTGTGCTTGTTTGCTGGAAGCATGAGCGGGGACTCGCCCTCTGGTACCATGCGGAGAATGTTGCCATATTGTGTCTACAGATTAGATGAGTTAACGTTTTACGCTGTGTAGTCTTGGTTAAGTGTACTCACATCGTTGTGCGCAAACACCAAACGTTCGTTAATCTTATCAATGCCACCATATTGGTCTTCCAACCACTTCCTGTACTTCTCGACGGTGGCGCGGAAGACGGGCCATTCGACGCCGCAGACGAAACCTCGCTTCTTCCACTTGTCCGCAGGGTTCTGGATAGTGCTCTGATCGCTCTCTTTGATCTGCTGATCGAGCCAAGTGACAACCTGTTCACATCGTTGAACCCACTTATCCCAATTCTGCCACACAAATGGGCCGGCTTTGCGCTCTTCTTTAAGAAGATCGATGCCTTCGTGAAGCTCACGCATGCGCTTTGCAATCTGCTTGGAGGTCTCTTCTTGACGCAACTCCTTTGCTGTGAGGGCCTTGGCGTGCAGGAACTCCTCAAAACGGCCGTTGGTGAATGTTCCGAGCAGACGCGGACCGATACGCTTTCGAGCAAGGCGTTGGAGAATCTTGAGCTCAGATTCTCGGTCGATGAGATGTTCGACCTGTGGACCATAGATCCGCAATAGCAATTTGCTGTGGCTAATCAGATCACTGTCAACAGACTGGCTTTTCGGTACTTACGGAGGCGGATTCTTCGGCTTGGGCTGACCATCTGCGCTCTCTCCTTGCGTTGGCAGATCTTTGGGAGGAGACACAACATAAACGGCGTTGGTCAATGCACCACTGAGCCTCTGCACTTCCATGTGCTCACTAAGGTCCATAGGTACCTTTCTCCAACCTTTGAGCTTGAGGGTATGCGCGATACGAAGGATCTCGAACTTGAAAGTATCCCATGCTTCCTTCTCCTTGCGTGCCTTCTTTTCGGACTTCTCCGTCACTGGCTCTTGTTCAGCATTCTCCTCGGTGTAGGCCATGGTCTTCGAGTTGTCAAGCACGGCCTCGCAGTTCGGGACGAGCTGGTCCACAGACTCGAAGTAGTCGGAGTCCGCTGAAACCAGAGAGTGTCGCTTTAAGCCGACCGAAAGCTTACGAACATGAGCGTACTTCCTCTTCGTGTCAGCAGGCTTGATGGACAGCGTCTTCTCCAATATGTTCGCCAGCTGATCAAGCGCGTCAGAGCCTTGCGACGATTCCGAGCCACTCCTTGTTCTCGTCCCAGCAGATTGCTCAGCACTCTCAGCTACGTCTGGTACATGCTCAATCTCTTGAGTTGCATCTTTGGCGCCACCTTTCCGTTTGGCCCTTCTGGCAGAACGCCTTGCGCGTTCATGTTTGATCCACGCACTGACTTGCTTCAATAGACCATCATGACTATGATGGCCATGAGCGTCTGCGGAGCTCTCTGAGAGGAGAGATGTGAGAGAGGGATTACCCTCGACGCCCTGAGTCTTGTATGAAGACAGTCGTTCGACAGATGGCCTGCCCGATAGTCGCTTGCGGCTTATGCTTGCAGGGTACTGTCTGGCGGCTTTGTCGAGATCGAGGTAATCTTTCTGGTCAAGCTCTTTTTGCTTTCCAATCATCAATGGGGAGATGCCCTCGTCGGGGAAGGTAACGACTGTGTGAAAGAGTATAAGCATTTGTTTCAATGTTGACGCCTCATCTCTCTGGCAGCATTTGAGTCATTAGTTTCACGTCGAAATGACTATGTGTTTCACACACTGAACAACCATGTCTCCCTTCCCTCGAGATCTGGTGCAAGTAGAGAATATGATCAAATGTTCTCCGTGGCCTTCATAGGTTCAAACATGATTGAGAGACTTCAGCTTGAAGAAAACGTGATCATGGGAGCACTCGTTCAAAGCGCCGACGGACCGTGAGGACTGGAGCTCTTTGGCTTTCACGTTGGAGAATGTACGTGCGCTCGGCTGAATGTGCGTGCCGTGGGATGATCAACGTACCTTTCGATGCTGGGCGCGGTGACGTGCTTTCCTCCGCGTTATTGCTCTGCGTCGACGTGGGCGCCTCGTCTCGATTGGCGCTAACCGACCCCTCATTGGAGGAGGCCATCATCGGCAAAGAGAACTGGCTGACCGTTGCTCAGGTTGCGTAAGCCGAAGCTGTCCTTGTCGCGCAATCCCAATCTCGTGGAAATAGCCGTTTCTTAGTTCGTGCTGTGGAAGATGTGTTGAGCAGGGCAGGTCTTCCGCGTCCGCAAGTGTAGGCTAGCGGAAAGACTACGCGAGCAAAGGGTCCACGTGCCAATTCGACTGGCGGTTGAGTTGTCGAAGCAGGTGAGAGACGCAACACACGAGTTTCAAAAATTCAAGTATTGAGCGAGTCTGAAGCTGTTGCGGGCATGGGATAGTGCAAGCTGGTGCGAGCGCTGCTTGTTCTTGTGCCATTGCTGGCCCTGAATGAGCGCCTTCCCACATCATTTGGGCAGAACCTTGGCGTTCTACGTCAGGGCCCAGCGCTAGACAACAAACCCACAAACCTGAATGCGGTCGCTTCAGCCCAAGACGGCCATGAACATCATTGGTGCAGCTTCGAAGAAGTTATCAGTGACTGTTACGCACAGCCACGATTCGTGTATGGTAGTCTATGTACATGTCCTGCCGCGTGTCAACACGCCACCAAGCCTCAGCCCCAAGGACGAGGGAGGCAAAAGATTGTCCGCTGTAACGCCTCGCTGAAATGCTGCAGACCAAAGGAAAGCCATGCGTGTTATTGGCATGGCAAAAACTAATATCGTACACTTTAATGACATGACGCTACAACAACTTCGCAGTCGGGTGCTCCTTCGTCGTGAAATCTATATACCCTGCGCCCACTCGACCGTCTCCAATGCAAGCATGACCAACAACAGAGTCGAAGGCAGAATCCAGACGACGTAGCTTTGGAACAGGATTCGTGACATGGCACCCATGTAGACGTTGTTGATTTGGCAGATCTGGGCCAGCTGAAGCGCGGTAGGGGCGCCGCTCAGGAGGAAGCAGACGATGATGAAGATGGGATCGTCGAGGATGCTGACGGGAACATACTTTGCAGTAAGCGCCAACATGGGCGCCATGAGAATCGTAGGAATGAGCATGCGGCTGACCAGGGACGCAATGACCAGTTTTCTCTCCGTCTTTGGGTCTTCCATCGAATGTTGGTCTTCCTTTGGCAGGGTGTTGCGTGCCAGGTTGGCACCCAAAACCACAAGGATTAAGGGCACTGCAACCTGTCCGCTCTGGTTGACGGCGCGTGTTACTGAGTTGCTGACGAAGGTGCCAGGGTCGAAGAAGAGATGCTGTAGTGTAGGGACTGATGCGATGACGATTGCAACCAACATGGCCCATAGCGGTGGGTTCATGAATGCCCAAACGCCACCTAGGAATTTGGCCATGACATGATACACCTTGGACAGCGTCTTTTGTAGCCAGGTGGGAAGCGAGTGAAACACGCGTCGTCCAGCGCGGGAAAATGCCTCAGACACCGTCCTAAGAGCCCTTGCCACCGAGTTCTTTACTCGCTTGGGCCACCCCTTGACGCCTTTGGGAATCTCATCGTCCTTGAAAGACTTGAGGGAGCCGTTTGGAAATCCGTTCACGTGCCCATTTGTTTCGTCATTGAGAACGCCGTTTCCTCTGACCACGATGTTGCCGTTAGTGGGCGTCGAGAAGTCTACGTCGGCTTGCACATCTTCACGATCTGATAACGAGCCCACGTCGCTGGAATCTGCAGATGTTTCGTAGCTGGTGATATCGCCAGAGTAGTAACCCGAGTGCGAGTCGCCGAGTAAATTCTGCACTTCTTCGTCGTCATATTCTCCATTTTCGAGGGCGCTGTTCTTCCCGCCGTCTTCTTCCGGATATGAGCTAGCTGGGGCCAGCAGAACATTGAACCCCCATGTCCAGCGAACCAGCTGTCCCAGCTGCTGGAAGATCAGGAGGTAGAGAATGCCACGCGCGGCGACTTCGTTGTCGTTATCGCCGGGCACTTTGTCCCAGTGGAGGCCGGATAGCGTTTTTGAGAGGGAAATGACGAGGGAGATTGGTAGCGAGTTGGAATTGCCAAAGACCTGGATGTGTCAGCCACGCCCAAGCATGCGATAAGCCAGCCATACTGCCATTGCGATCAGGAAGTTGGAGGCGCGCTTCTTGAAGCCGCATATTTTGGACACGAGAATCGCAGCAAGGTAGGAGATGAGGGTCTGGACGACAAAGATGACGGGAATGACTGCAAGATCGGACAGCTTGTCGGCGGTCAATTGCGATGCGAGTTTGGTAAAGACTGGGCAGATTGTCAGAATGCACTCGATACCACTGCAATCTTCCACGTCGAGGACGCGACATACTGAGACAAGGAGTGAATAGCTGCGTGTTGAGGTTCGCCAGGAACTTCTGGCTCTCGGCGTCGAACTGGCCCATGCGCGCAATTATGTAGCCTGGCAGACTGACGCAGACAACCTCCAGGACGGCCTCAAAGACGAGCAGGGTTAGGTTGGCGAAGTCGGGGTGCGCGCTGTGCTTCTTCTTGAAGGCGTCCATCAAGCCATTGCCGCCGTAGTCGAACGATTGCGAGCCCATTGCGACGAAGCTGGGCGAGGTGTAGGATGCATCGCGCAGGCGCAGGGCCTGGGGCGTGGAGAAGAAGGACATGGCCCAAGGTTGTGATGAGGCAGGCGCAATCAGCGCGGAAGCTGGAGTGAAGGTGAAGCGCGCAGTGTCTTTCAATGTTTCGAGTGGTGCCAGAAGCGGGAAACGTCACGGCGGCGCACGGAAACCTTAAGAGCGCGCCAAAGCGCTTGGTACCATGGCAGTGGGCGCAGTCATGGTCGGTCAATGTGGGATGTGGTCGGGAGAGATAAGTTCTAGAGTGCCAGCAAAAGGAACGGCGACGCCTGTACTGGACCACTCCGCCCGGCATGTATGGCTGCCCTGCACTGGCTAGAGATGGCGAGTTGTCTGCATGTAGCGCTAGTGCCTGGCTGCGCTGCCCTGCGCCAGCTGCGGGCGTCAGAACGGCCAGTCTACGCGAGCCATCGACCTTTGCGTGCACATCGGAAGACCCGCTCGACTCCCGACTGAATGATGCACACTACGCATGCCATGCGATGCCATCGTATCGTCGAAAGGGAGAGCAGAGGAGATGCGCGTGTGCGCACCGCTGCCCTCCGCTGCGGCGGCACCGTGTACTATCGATTTCCGCATCCTGCTGCCTCTGCTGAATCTTGATCTTGCCCCCGCTGTCTTGCCCCGGCGTCTTCGTAGCCGCATCGAGAATCGAGCTTACCATTCAGGCTTACCCATCCATGCCATCCCACACAGCAGGAACTGCTCTGCCTGCTGCCAGCTTCGTCTGTCTGCATCACCTGTTACCCTTTTGCGCAACCTCTCCCAAGCCTGCCGTGGTCCTCGCGTGGTCCAGCTGCCCAGCATCATCGTGAAATCATCCGGAGCTTGCTTCGCGGTGCAAACGCGCGTCGACGTCACTTCATCCCGCCAATTCCCTGCGCGAGCACCGCCACTACCCACAACAATCTCCTCCACCAACCCGCACATCACAGCGATCGTCGCCAACGTCGCTCCAAGGAGCCAAAAGCGACGTCCCATAGCCCTCACCACCTGCTATTATTACTGCCAGCCCGGCCTCGACTTTCTCACAGACCCGCAGTACCTGAGGCCGCACTGCACTCTCTTCCTCCGCAATGGCTTCTAACGCGTCCACCCCCGACGCCGACATCGATTCCGACACTCCCTTTGATACTCCCTCCCCATCCTCTCCTGTTCCCTCGAGTCCGCCTTCCAATGCCTCGTCCTCGACACTCTCCCCCGAACGGCCCGTTGTCCGCTCCGTCTCGACCTCTGGCGCCACCGCCAACATGACGTTCTCATCCACACCATTGGGCAACATCACATCTGCAAGAAATCCCGTCCCCCGTTCAAACGCCCCCACCATCTCAAGTCGAGGAAGCGGCCTCAATGTGTCGCAGGACATCTTGGCGAGGATACAAGCCGTCCATCTCGGTCGGCAGGGCGCCCCTCCAAATGGCGTGCCGGGGCGGGGACCGCTACCCCAGAGCCCAGGCCCCGCTGCTGGTCAACGAGGGCCATTATCGCCTGGTGGTGGACCTGTCATGGGCGCTCCCGGCGGCATGGCTCCCAACTTTCGGCCGCCTTATGGGGGCAGCATGAACTTCCAGTCAGCGCCCGCCGTCCCTGGTCGAGCAGGCCCTGCGCCCAAGATGTCCATGGCCGAAAGGCGCGCTGCAAAGAATGGTCCATTACCAGGCGGACTCCCGGGTGGTTTGCCCGGCGCGGCACCCTCCACTGGCCCCGCTCCTGCCGGCAGGAAGAGGCCAACCATGACACTTTCGCAGATGAATGGTGGCAACCCCGACGAAGCGCCTAAGAAGCAGGAAACGGACCTGGAGCGATACTCCGAGTACATCGACACCAAGACCGGCAGTCTAAAGTTTGCTGGCAGAGCCGTCCTTAATTCGGAAGGCGTGCAATTCGCAAGTGGTACCACTTTTAATATATCGCTCGACGAAGTCGATACTCTGGACGAGCTCGGCAAAGGCAATTACGGTACGGTATATAAAGTCAGGCACAGCAGACCGCGCATGCGGAAGCCAGGTCAGGGTCTAGCTGGCAACAAGGCTGCACCAGGATCGCCCTCACGGAAGGACTTTGACAAGGACGAAGCGAGCCCCACGGCCTCGAAGCCTAGCGGCGGTGGCACTGGCATCGTAATGGCGATGAAAGAAGTGCGACTTGAGCTGGACGATTCCAAATTTGCTGCTATCATCATGGAGCTGGACGTCCTCCACCGATGTGTCTCACCTTACATCGTTGACTTCTACGGTGCCTTCTTCCAAGAGGGCGCTGTGTATATTTGCATGGAGTTCATGGACGGAGGTTCGATAGATAAGTTATATGGCGACGGTGTTCCTGAGGGAGTGCTGCGAAAGATCACCCTAGCGACAACACAGGGCTTGAAGTCGCTAAAGGACGAACACAACATCATCCACCGAGACGTTAAACCAACAAACATCCTGATGAACACGAAGGGACAGATCAAGATTTGCGACTTTGGTGTCAGCGGAAATCTGGTAGCCAGCATAGCAAAAACGAACATTGGCTGCCAGAGCTACATGGCTCCAGAGCGAATTTCCTCTGGTGGTATCGCACAAGCAGGTGCTAATCCCGGCGGCGGCACTTATAGCGTGCAAAGCGACATTTGGAGTTTGGGCCTCACAATCATTGAATGCGCACTTGGTCGATATCCGTACCCACCAGAGACCTATAACAACATATTCAGCCAATTGAGTGTAAGTATGCGCTACATCCTAGCTGCAATTTTACTGACAATGCAAAGGCGATCGTGGATGGCGAACCTCCGGACCTGCCCCAGGAAGGCTACTCTGAAGCAGCACGCAACTTTGTACGCGGCTGTCTGAACAAGATACCAAATCTGCGACCCACGTATGCCATGCTTCTTCAACACGCTTGGCTGGCTCCACTTGCCAAACCAGAGACCATTACGGAAGAAGACGAAGAAGAAGTCCTCGCTGCAGCTGAAGCTGGCGGCGGTGAGGCTGCGGGTGACATTGGCTCGCCCGAACCCACCGAGCCCGTTCATGACCAGGAGGTTGCCGACTGGGTGAAGGGCGCGATTGAGAAGCGGAAGAAGGGAACATTGAAGCGCTCAGAAAAGCCAGCACTACATGCGGCGCCATTGGACGCAGTGTCAAGCCCAGGGCACAGCAACACCAATGGTCTGGACGGTGCAGCTCCTGTAGAGACAGCGGCATGAAGGTAACCAAAGTCGCGCAATGCCAGACTGGTGGAGCTGCGAAAGAAACTATCGAAACCTTCTACGATCTCTATCTGGTTGAGCGATCACTTGCCCACCCGACGCGAGGATTTCCTAACTCTATTGTCGAAACAAGAAAAGAACAAGCATCGCTGGCTGGCCGGCCTTGCGGTGCGGATCATGACCAGAGAAGTTCGTTGGGGATATGAACGACATGCGGACCTTGAGTCAGGCTTTGGAGAATGCATGCATATGAACGGGTTCAATACGGTTAGCGGTTCTCTGAGAGAGAGAACATGTAACAAACGAATGAAATCTATAACACGAACAAGATATGCGCGCCTTTTGTGGAACCAGACTTTGTGAATATTCATCTGCAGCGGCCATGTGACGTAAGATAGATGGGGGCACGCAAGCACCTAACAAGGCTAAAGCGCCAAGGAGAGAAGCCACAGCCGTGGCGCGCAGCGGTCGCGGTTGGGGAAAGAACACAGTGGTCGGAAGCCCCAACTTATTATTTGGCCACGACTTTCTTTGAGACTCCACCCGCGCTTCTACGGACATGTCGTATTAATAGGACATCTCTCACCACCCACGACGCCTGCGCCTGCTGTGCGAATAACGTCGACTTTCCTTCTATCGCTCTCTACATACGTCGTCAACCGACCTCACTCGGACGCCCTTCACCATGTCTGGAACCGACTACAACTACGATGAGCAGGCATGTCTCAGCGCAACCCTACAAGAATGATATCCTAACACCTTGCAGGCCCAGTTCTTCCCCTTCTTCATCCTCACCATCACGACTCTGGTCACAGTCCCTACGACCATTTCCTTCCTGAGGCCAAGTAAAGGTGCGCATCCCTTGCCCTATCTTGCCGCCGAGTTTCTTACATGTGCCCATAGAGCTTGAGAACACTGGAACCCGCATAGACTCCGATTTCGTCCCCGAACATGCCGACCTTATCCAAGGACAGCGCAAGAAGCAGAAGCGGCTGGAGCGGAGGATCAAGCGGGGCATACTCATGGTTGCTGGATGGGCACTCAATGCCGCCATGATATACCTGATTCTCGTCACTGCGCGCATCACACCCAAAATATGGGATCCTTATGATGTCTTGGGCGTGTCTAGGGTATGTACCGCTCCCGTGACAGTTGCTTTGGGCTATCTGACAAGTGCAGAGCGCGGACGAGAAGGAGATCAAGAAGCACTACCGCAGGCTTTCTCTAACGATGCATCCTGATAAAGCGCGCGAGGATCCAGAGAGGAACGTCACCACCCAGTCGATTAACGACCACTGGGTAGATGTAACCAAGGCCTTCAAAGCTCTCACAGACGAGGAGATACGAAACAACTTCCTACAGTATGGTCATCCAGACGGCAAGCAGAGTTTCAGCATCGGCATCGCGTTGCCACAATGGCTCGTGACTGACGGAGCTGGGAAGTACGTCTTGCTCATCTACGCGATCGCACTCGGCGTTATTCTACCGTATACTGTAGGCAAGTGGTGGTATGGAACACAAAGATTGACCAGGGAGAAGGTGCTTGTTGCAAGCGCTGGCAAGATCTTCCGCGACTACGATAACGAACAGGGCGAATCCGGCGTCATTGGTGCATTGAGCAGCGGCGAAGAGTTCAACGAGGTTCTCGCCGGGCACAAAGCGGACAACGGTCTCTCGAAACTCGAACAGAAGGTTCTCTCCAATGATGCGGATTCTCTCATCTCGCAAGTCCTCACCAAGAAAGACCGACAAAAGCTGGACGACATGGAGGACAGCCGAAGGCGAAAGGTTTTGACTCTTCTCTGGGCATACCTCGGTCGCGTTGAGTTGGAAGACGAAACTTTAAATGACGGTATGAACATTGTGCGGCCATCTTGCACGCTTGCTTGCTAACAGCATTGTAGAGAAGGTCGAGGTCGCCCCGATCGCAGTTCGTCTCAATGAAGCGTACACCGCCATCGCCCTCGCATATGGAAACACTAAGGCTGTCGTGTCCTCATACCACACCTCCCAAAATCTCATTCAGGCACTCCGACCTGGCGCATCTCCCCTCGAACAGTTACCTTATTTCACCCCAGCCGTCGCAGAAGCTGCGGAGGCAGAGCGCGCGCGAACCCACCTCACCATTCAAGAGTTCATGGAGATTCCCGAGACACAACGAAAAGCCCGTGTCGTGGAGTCTGGATTGTTGTCACAAGCGCAATACAGCACCGCCATATCTGTTGCATCACGGATCCCGGTCCTCAACATCGAGAAGGCTTTCTTCAAAGTTGTTGGCGAGCGTTTCGTCACGCCAAGCAGTCTGGTGCAATTTGTTCTCAAATGCCGTTTTGTTCCTCCAGGAGCTTCGAATTTGCCCGAAATCAACCCCAAGGATCTTCTCGACATTGACCCCGATGAAGGGGATGTCGCTGCTATGACAGGCCGCAAAAACGACAGATCTGGAGAGAAGCCGATTCAGCCACCGCTGACCCATGCTCCATACTACGCTCGCGACCATGCCCCTAAGTGGTATGTATTCTTGGCCGACAGTAAGCAGGGTCGCATCGCCGTTCCGCCCCAGCCAATCTCGACCTTTGACAAGCCTATCCTCGATGAAAGCGGTAACCCCACCTTTAATGTACAGACCGTCAAGATGCAATTTGGTGCACCACCGCAAGCTGGCAGTTACACCTTCGTCATGCACGTTGTTTGTGACAGCTACATCGGCATGGACACGAAGATGGAGGTCACTCTAGTGGTTGAGGATGCCAGCAAAGCGGAAGAGGTTGAAGAGGAGGGGGAAATCAGTGAACCAGACGAGGGTAAGTTTTTCCTGCAATTCATCTCAGACAGACAACGTGACTAATTTGGTGCAGATACTATTGCCGGTCAACTGCAGTCGTACAAGTCCGGCGGGGCTCCTCCCAAGCGACGCAAGCAACAGGACGACGACTCTAGCGACGGAAGTGACACAGAAGGCGACGTTGAGTCTGAAAGCGAGACTGACACTGACACTGACTCGGACGAGGACTAGAGCAGTGTAGCGTTATGTCGCATTTGTTTGTTTGCTCGGAGTATGGAGTATATGGAGACTGTACGATTGAACCGCTGGCAGCGAGCGCGATTGCATTTGCAGGCGTTAGGAAAGACGAGGCACGGGCGACTTCTTCAATCGCTCATGTGAGTGCCAGATAGGTTTTAGGGCAGGTGTATATGCTGCAAATCAGACTCATCCCCTCATGTTAATAGTGGCTCCACATCTTCGAGGCAGGAATGATCGTCCCAAACAGGGGCGCACGAGCATCTCGACATTAAACATGACTGATGATCTACAACGCTTGCGTGTGCCTCAGGAACACGCATCTTCCGAACGGCCACCGCATTGACTTAACGCTGCCCTATATACTCGCTTTCGACTACCTGCGACTGATGTTGTGGCCGATCGTTCGCCACAGGTTCGCTTCAACACGTGCACCGTTTCAGCTTTGTCTCGGTTGCACTCTGTACCACAGCGACCGTTGTGAACACCACACCAGCCACGGGTCGCAAACGGCCACGATGTCTCATGTCGGTATCGATACTGACGACGTGATGACCCAGGATCATGAGGTCATGGGCACCACAGCGAAGACTTTCATGAAGTCCAACGATTAGGCGCAAATATTCGCGACTGTGATGGAGATAGGGCATGTCTTTGCTGCTACGGACATCCGATCAACGCTATCATAACGAGAGACAATGGATGTCTATAAGCCTTGGATGGTTGCAGTCGCCAACAGATCTGCCCATACTGCAAACGCTTTTCTACAACAGCCACACGGCCCAAAATAGCAGTACCATCCTGGTCGACTGTGAATCATCATGTCTCAAACAGCTTACCCCGTCCCCCTAATTCTCCGAATCGTGTGCCAACTCGCATACCCGGCATGATCAGCACCATCCTCGACGACATTCACATCTTGGCAGGCGCCCGGATGCTAGGCACCCGCTATCCTAAGGCCTTCATCTAGGCCTTAGTCTGCAAGGCACAAGTGTCAAGCACTTCTTGGCAAAGTTTGAGTACCACATCACCCCGCTTGGCGCACGCGGGTTGTGGTTCGCCGTTGGCATGGCAGGTGCCTGGTTCTGTCACTGACATACGGCACTACAGGGGCAAGTGCCGAAGTAGCGGCGTGCCTTGGGCGCTGTGCATTGCCTGAGGATTTGAATATAAGATGATGGTGGGTAGCACAGTGGTTTATTCTTCATCCACTCTCTCTTCTCTCTACAGCACACTCCTTCCAGCCCGCTTAATACCTTCAATTCTTTGCGACTTTGATAGTCTGCTTCATCCTCTCTTTAGCTTTTAATACGTCTGTGACGTTTAATCCCATCTTTTCTAATCCACTCCTTCAAGTATCAACCGGGCTTTACACTTCAACCACATCAACATGTCTATCCGATCTCTCGCTACTTTCGCTCTTGCGACTGGCCTTGCCGGTTAGTTGTACCATACCTAGCATACTACAAGGTCAAACATACTAACGAGAAACAGTTGCTGGTCCCATCTCAGCTCCCCAAAGCAAGCGCAACAACAATAACAACATCTTCGGCGACAAGGGCTTCAATGGCGCTGTTGTCAACGGCTTCAGCGGCAACGGCTTCAACTTTGCCGACGGCTTCAACAACTTCAACCAGCAGCAACAAGTCATCCAGATCAAGGAAGAGAACCTCCAGATCATCGACAACGGCCGACAACAGGCGGTCGTCCAGCAAGTCAACGAAGTCCTCATCGTTGACCAGGTCAACAACGGCTTCAACAACGACCTGAACAACCTCTTCCGCAAGAGCAACTTCCAGAACCAGCGCCAGGAAGAATCCTCGGTATTGCTTGTCGTCCAGGAAATCCAGATTGCCGTCGACGATGGCCGCGGCAACCAGTTCCAGCAACAGGTCTTTGCCCAGAGCGCTGTGGTTGCCAATCGCGGCCGCGATCGCACCCAAACAGTCATGAGTACGCTTGCCTTTCAGATCTTCGCTCTCTTGCTAGACTAACAATGAACCACAGTCTTCGATTCCCGCACTCTCGTTGCGGCCGATATCCTCGGCGGCGGCGCCTTGGACAGAATTGCTTTCAATGGTGGCGTCGCCGGCGCAACCGACGGCCTCAAAGGACAAGCCTTCCCCACTAAGACCGCAGGCGTGCAGCTCTTCGGCGCAAAGCCCACCTGGTCCAGCGTCGCGGCTGATCCCGCAGCCACTCTCGGCGGCATCTGGCAGGGTGCTCTTCAGGATCTCCAGGACAACAAGAATGATGAAGCTGATAATGCCTTGAACGAGCAGATTGCCGCTCAGGAGAAGGCCGCGCTTGATGAGCAGAAGAAGGCCGCAGAGCAGGCGCAGAAGGATGCTGAGCAACAGCAGCAGAAGGATGCCGAGCAAGCCGCGAAAGACGCTGAGCAACAGCAGCAGGGAGATGCCGAACAGGCAGCTAAGGATGCTGAGCAGCAGCAGCAGCAAGATGCCGCGCAGAACAAGACCGAGAAGGCTTGAAGAGCTGGGATGACTATTCACTGCTGCTGAATATCTAACCGCTCGGAGAGTTGAGTAAGAGTCGCACTGATTGGTTGGAGAAGAAGAGTAGAATACCCTTACGATTTGCTGTCTGTTGTTGCGATTTTTCACGAACTTTCCTCACACGGGTTACGGGATCAATGGGCGGGCGTTGTTGATGATTGCAAATAGCATGTTAGAGCGGATACCTTTGTTGGTGAATCTCGCTACTCGACTGGTTCGAAGAAAAGAAAACTTATGTAGTTGAAGAATTGAGAAATGGTTCATCACCTTTGAGAAGGGAAATTTCGTCACCCGTTCGTTTGCACTCTGGTTAGTGTGGTCACTCACCTCGCGATAGCCTCATGCCTTTGACTTTGTCCTTCTCGGCCTGATACTACACTTGAGCAATCATCTACTCTGCTCAATCGCCACAATGCCGACTGGATCGTACACCCGTATCAATCCGCGCTCCTCTATCCTCACGGCACGACAACGACCTCGCTGGGTCTGCACATTGCGATTGCGCACACTCATCACGAGCATACTCACCCTCGCTCTGCTCAGCACATTCGTCCTCTTCACATACATCTACACCACATCGACTGCCCCAACTCTTCTCCAATTCCTGAACTCCGCCGACAACACGAGAGCACCAAGTTGGAGGATCCTCAAGACGACAATTATATACCCGCCTTCGAATAGCGTGTACGATGAAGTCCTGCGTCATCACAGCGCTTACGACAGACGCTTTGGGTATACCACTGCTATTCTCGACAAGCCGGTCGTGAAAGGTGCTGGGAACGCGGTGTATTGGTTACAACATCTTATCAATGTGGAGCTTAGGAAACCGGTTGAACAGCAGGCGGAGTGGCTATTGTACGTGCTTACATCCCGTAGCCATACCCAATCACTCACGCTATTTGTCGCACATATGCTTGGACAGAAGTGGGGCAAAGTACGTTGACTGACAACGGAGTAGATACTTCGATCCCACGACAATAATGTCACTCATCCACCCAGGCACACCATTAAATGCATACCTCCCGCCCCGAAACCACACATACGGCATCCTCAAAGACTTGAGCGTCATATCTTTCAAACCAGATGTTACGACGTTGTCTCCAGCGCCGCTGTTTCTGCGCATTAGTACGCTCACACTGCGAATCCTCACGCTTACTTTAGCTGGTATCCACAACTCTACATCGTCAGAGCCTGGTACCGATATCTTTGCGTCATCTCTACAATCAGTCCTCCAGATAGAAGCGTATAAGAATGCCGTGCTCTACCAGCCTTATAAGTGGTACCATGACTATCGCCAAGCTGTGTTCCAGCTGCATTGGGGAATCAACGAAGTCGATAGACTTCTGCGCGTCAGCGAGACGTTGAAGTTACTCGAGACGGGCGATTTGCAGGATTGGTCCGCGGACGTCAGTTTTGAGGAGCAGATGAGAGAGTGGTGGGCGTTGGTTGTGGAGGTTAGAGAAGTGTTGGGCGAGGCGAGGAAGCGTGGGGAAGATGGTGATCAGGTTGGCATGTTGAGGGAGATGGTGGAGGAGATGGCTTGGGATGTGGGTGGGCTAATGGAGCTAATGGGGAAGGTGAAGAGCAAACTGGGGATTGGAGAGGTGGTGGGTTATGAAGTTGTGCATGGATAAGCTTTGGTATATCTTTAAGTCTGATGCGTTGCTCACGGTTAAAGTCTACTCTGAAAGACTCTTTGCGAGTAGACATCGATTTGTCTGCATTGTGCCGAAAAATAGCTCCACTAAAATGGCCTCACATATTCCCGTAAATCTCCATCTAGCTCAGCCGGTGTGCGCCTTTGCTGGTGAGAACAGGTCAGCAGGAATATCGAATACAAGCTCGATTCATTACGTACCCTTACCACATCCTTCAGGCTCGAACACCGAAGCTCGTCTTGTAGCACGGGAGATCTAGACGCTTGTGCTCATGATACTCGCAACCTGTTCTGCCCTCCAAGAAGTCGGCGACATTCTGCTGTCTCAAGCCACGGCTGAGCTTGGAGGTGACATCTGTAAAGACGTCTTCGAGGAAGTCGCGCGGGAAATCCTCCTTCCAGATTCGATCGAACCGATTCCTTGACCAGCAGTGAAGGGCGATGTCTCGACACAGCTTGCGATGAACAGAGTCCTTAGCAGTACGGGGATAGATCCATTTAGCGAGGTCCGCTGGAGCTTGACGTCGTCGGATTATTCGCGCGAGAAAGGCGTCGACTGTTGCATCGGCGAAATCAGAAGACTGTAGGAAGTCGGCAAGTGAGTAGCAGGTACACAGTTCCTCCCAGTGCAAATCCGGTTGCGCGTTCTGGGAGCCTTCCGGCGCCAGCGAAGGTGAAGGTGAACGCCTGTCTTCGCTGGTGTCGGGCTGGTGGAAGCGTGCCGTGTACAGCCACTTCGCGTACATGGTGAACGCATCCGCGTCCGCGTCTGGGAGCTTGATTGTTGCCATTTGGATATCTGCCTCTTTCTTGATGCTTAGAGCTTTGAGAAAGTAGTCTGAGCTCGTCTCTAGAAGGTGAGAGTGGATGAAGAATCGCTCCTCGTGTTCACCCACCAAGATAGTGACAGGTTCCGAGGTTACCCTTCCCCGAGTTCAGTACAGCACCTTGAGATAGGTGACTATACTCACGGTGGTCCATTACTGAGCGCCCTGCGCAGCTTTTTAGGCTCGGGGGCGTCTTCGTGCTCGTCGGCGCTGCGACGGGGCGTTGGCGCCTCACCTATGGTGGGCGTGGGCGTCGACATTGCGCGCAGATGTGTCGATACATAGTCGTTGTGTTGTCAAGGACCTTGTAGGAGAGAGAATCTGTGCGAGCTCAGGGAAAGGGTGGGCCCTTGAAGCACGGGTCTGCTGGGAAAGGCAGGAGCGACTGCCCCCAAGAGAAGGAACGAAGCCACTTCTGGACAACACGCTCGAGCCCGTAAGTTGCATCAATCCTGTATCTTGAGCGAAGTAGTATCAATTGTAATGGAAATTTCGTTAGCGCCATCATTGCGAGAAACAATATGGGAGCACTTGTTGTGGCTTTTCTGGTTGTAAGTAGATCACGACAAAAGGTCTGAGGACTCGCGAACAATTGTGTGGAACGCACAAGAAGGTAGATTGTCACATTGCAGCTGATCTATTGAGGACGTGCTATGCCAAACTATATTTGGTGCGACGTTACCGCGTGTTCAAAGTTTGCGTCAAGACCAAGCAGATCAGATCGACCAGCCTCCATTTTCCTGGCGGTAAAGCGCTCATATTCTGTGTATGGAGGATGCCGCCAACGATAGGATCATTCCTTTCTAGAACATGGAAAATGAATCAAGGACGTGATAGCCAACGCAGCTTTAACAATGGCTTTTCCGAATCCCTTGACGTAGTGAGGTATCCAGCCTCCTTCCCACTCATATCTGGCACAGAAGATTTGCAGGGTCTTGCCTTGCCAGCTTTCAGAATCTAAGCCTGTTCCACGCTCCCATTTGCGGCAAACGTTGGTGTACAGCTGCAGCAAGATCGGTGACGCGAAAGGTAAAGATGCTGGCCAGGCCTGGTATTGTTAGTGTCGTCCAGGGGCGCAAAAAGGTATGTGGCACTGACCTTCAGAAGCGGAAAGCAGGCTTAATCTTATAGCAAGGCTTGTCCGGACCATGGTCATGGTACTTGCAATTCTCGTCGGCAAACAGTTGCGCCAAAGATTTCTGTTGGATGCCCTTAGAAAGATTTGGTCCAATGCTGATCATGACATCGAGCAGAAATTCGTGTGGGAAATACTGAGCATTTTGCTCATACCGATCCCGCTTCCAGACGTGAGCGAATACCTCTACAGCCAGCCTTCGATGAGCGGAACCTCTTGCAGAGTGCGGGTAAATGTAGCTAGCAAGCTGATGTGGATAGAGGCGTAAGTCAACCATAGAATCGATGAGAGAATCTATGGCCGCGTCTTTGCAGTCACAGTCTTGCAAGAAATTGGCCAACGCAAATGTGGCACTCCAGCGAGCCCACTCCCAGTTGCGAATGGACTTGTCCTCGGGACGTTTGATATCGTCCTGCTTAACAATAAACAGACGACCTGTATATATCCACTTCATCCATATCTTGAATATCTCGGGGTCCTTGTACGGAAGCTTCACAATGCGATCTTAGCCCTCAGCCCATTCCTTTTTGAGCGCCACATCGAAGAAGCCAGAATTTGAGCGGAGTAAAGCCTCGTGGACATAAAACTTCTGTTTGGACTTGCCGACCATTACCACGACGGGCTCAGAATCTACACTAATGTGATATTAGTGAACCGTTTGCTGCGAACATTTCGTCAAACCATACTCGGGGCCTTCGTTAAATGCATGGCGCACTTTCTTCCTCGGAGGCTCGCCTCCGTCGTCGCTCATGGTTCGCGGATGGTCGTCGTTACGATGTCGTTATGATGGCTTTAGTGGCGTTCTAGGAGAGAAAAGAAAAGGCGAAGAGCTGGGTACTTGTGAGGTTTTTTAAGCCTTGAAGCACTTGGCGCGGTGGTGAAGGTGAAAAGTGAGAGCGCAAGCCGACCTGAAGCGTTTGCACGTGTCAGAACTTTCACTAGCAGCAGTGAGGGACCAAAGGCAGTTGCAGTAAGGTGGAATAAGCTGGATATCTTTTGAGATGCCAGTCTACCTATCGAAGAGGCATTGAAACATTACGACGGTGACATATGAAATCCGGGTATACCTGCGCCATCATCATGGACACCATTGCGCCGATCATGCGAAACGCTTTAGACGCCGAAATGAAAAGAAAAGAAGAACAAAGTATGAGCGAGAAGAGAAAAGAAGCGCGTGGCGAGGACATGGATGATGCTCACACTCCACCCATCGCGACTTCCCCAGCCGCCAGAAAGTCCGCCTCCTCAAAATCACTCGCACTTCCCACGGCGACCCTAGCATCCACATTCTCAATCTCCATATCGATATCCTCATCCATACTCATGCCCAGTCTTGCCTTTCTACTCTTTGGTTGTGCAAACTGCCTCACACTCGGCAACATATTGATGCCCTTCTGCGGGCTCTCGCTCAGCGGACTGACTGGAGTATCGTCCAGCTCGATATTGCCCTTCATTGGAATCGCAAAGAAGAAGTTGCTCCCACTGATGTCCAACCGTGCCTCGTCTTCGTCTTGCCAGCTGCGCTTGCGCTGCGACTCGCTGCCGTATCCTGAGTCTGTGCTTCCTTGTGAACTGAAAGGCTGTGTGAAAGCCTCAGCGAGCAGCGGGAACGGATTTATAGGCCGCGTATCGCCGCCAGCGTAGAGGTGGATATTTGTTGTTGGTTGTTCAGCATAGCCGCCAATTTTGTGTAAGCCGCAGAAGGGCAAAAGTTCCCGCTGATGGAGGACTGCATCAGGAACTGGATCGCGCGGAGGCTTAACGTCGAGGCCGACTGCGGATATGGTTGTTGTGGGTTTGGCAAGGGTGGTTTGGATGGTTGGCAATGTGGACATCTTGGGGTGTGTTTTGTAGCCCTCGGGCACACTCTTGCGAACACGCATCCCGACCTGCAACAAGTCTGCCTGCACGTGGCCGGGGACTTGTGGCGCGAGGCTCTCTCTTTGCTGCTGCGGCGACTTGGACCCTTGAAGTGGTTGCGGTCGGGAATTCGGGTTGATGCCCCACCGATCGTCGTCGTCGTCCGAGTCCTGTGCGTCTCTGGTAAAGAAGGTGGTGATGGAGGGCTGGAAAGGTCGTTTATTCCGGTGTCGTTCAGTTGTGTGCATGGTCTCGAGCAAGGAGGCAGCGGGTGCAGGCCAGGTGGTCAGTCAGGCAGGCAAGGCGTGAGAGGAGGGGAATTTCTGATGCAGCAATGCACTGACCCTGCACCTTCGTCTTCAGCCCCCGATGTTAGACGCAGGGTGCCGGGGTGCAAGCGTAATCAATAAACAGCCCAGACAGGAATGGCGGACAGAAAAGACGCGATTCAGCAATGCAGCTGGTGGGGACTGCTCCAATCTTTGCAGCAGAGGGCGAGGAAGGCGAGCGGAAGTGCTGGAGCAGCTGCGGATAGCGGCACTCGGTAAATGTATCAATGATTGAGGAGGCGTTCCAAGGTTGCTGATCGTCACTCGCGGGACTGACGCGACCAAGAGAGACCGGGCTGGACGCAAGTGATCGACTTATTGAGGCGCGTTGGACCGCTGATCCCAAGAGTGGTTCCCGTGCAAATAGTAGCGGGCTTGGTTATACCCGTCTTCGACGACCCGGCAATGTCTCGCCTTCACGACAATGCTGCATCTGTCACGAGACGAGTCTCACATAGCGGGCGGCCAACTGGGCCCTGCACTATTTGTAGTACAAAGCTCTTCAGCCTGTTGCGCCTGCCTCTGCGATAACAAACGCTTGCCGATTGCCCTGCACGCCGGCCCCGATCAGACAATCTAGTTGCAACGTGCGCTTCCCGGCTTACTGAAGCAATCGCGACGGCGTTGTATGGATCATTATGCACAAATTCGGCGTCTTTCAGATGCGCTGCGAGACTGCTACGTCAATGTGCGCGTCCACGCTGGGAAGCGAGCTGACAGATGCGGCTTTGTCATTGACGTCGTCACGTTGACTATGGAGAGCTGCGCACCGTTCGGGCTTCACATATCCAGGATGACGTGCTAATTACCTGCGTCAGACAGTGGACTCAGTCTCTCAAGCCGATCTTCAGGGGTACATTCAGAGACCATGGGTATGGTAGCATCGGAACATAGTGGAACATTTCACGCACGACACAGCTTACAGACGCAGCTTCGGTGAGCAAGACGACTGAATCATTCGCCTATTACAAGATATAGTTGACGAAGAGATGTCGTAACATCTCATGACGAAGAAAGCCCATGACGCCAATCCATATGGGCCACCCGGCCAAACTCCATGCGCGCCGCACCAAAGTCGGGATGCAAGCATATTCTGATCCACCGCGGACACCACGGTTTCTACCGACCCCTCCACATCGCCGTAATCTTTCAACACGAGTCTCTCCTTGATAGTACGGCCTGAGACTAGATGTTCACGACTGCACACTGCCCATCTCAACGCCCTCCTTCCTCGACTGTCTCGCCGTCCACTTGTCCGCCAGCCACGTAACCATGGTCACAACCATGCTAATGCCCAGCAGCAAGAACACAATCAAGGTTCCGTACAGCGCAAACCTGCTCTCCTGGCAGATGCTCTTGAAGTCCTTGTTGCTGAGGTATGCGGGCAGCCCCTCGTCCTCAGCCAGCGGCCTCTGCTTCTGGTATCTGCAGCTCCACGTCTGAATCGTGTCCTGCTCGGGCGTGTTGCGGTTTTGCATATGTGCCCAGACGATGGCGATGAGCGAAAGGAGGAACGAGGGCATGATTGTGCCGAGGGAAATGAGGGCGCGGAGGGTGTACTTCTGGCGAAGAGCAAACTGTTCACATGTTAGATCTTGTCTCAACATTTGAGTAGTTGTTGACATACCTTGGGAATGACCGACAAGACCAAAAAGACAGCCGATAGAACGAATGTCACGACTGCTGATGCAATGATTGCCTTGGTCCCTTGGGTCTGGAAGTGTTGCGGCCACATCATCATCCACCACGGGTTGGAGGTGCGTTGCTTATTGTAGACATCGAGTGTATGTGCCGATGTCCCTAGGATTGCGATGCTGAATACGACGACAAGACCCGTGATGACGGTCTGCGCGAGGTGGAATGGCGCCGGATTGATCTTCATTTTGCTTTCGTTCCTTTCTTTTCTCCCAAGAATGTACGAACAAGAAGGATGTATACGTGTGAAGGACCGTTTCGATTCGAAGTGTTCAACCAGGAAGCACTCAACCTTTTCTCAAAAGAAGGACAGACAATGAAAACCGACTCGAAAGAAAAAGCGAGAAAAGACGAGAGATGATAACACAAGATTTTCCTGTTCAAACTGAACTCCCACCACACAAGGGGGGCCCGTAGATGCCTTATACCCTCCCACCACCCTATCTCACCCACCCAGCTTCATCGCATCGGTCATTGGCTAACCGCTATTCTCAAGCGCTCGACCTACCGTGCTACCCACATATGCATCTCACTGACCAGAATAGGCTCACAGCAAAAACAACCCACCAGCAAATTACCCCTAGCCGCCCCCAATACCACGCTGGTTCCTGGATCTGTACAACGTTCTGCACCTGCACCAGCGCGTAAAGGGTGCAAACCAAGAATAGGTCCCAATTTAACCCGCATACCCGCTGGCAATCTTACCGCATGTGTGCATTTAGCACACTTTGCTTAGCCGAAGTCCCGGGGTCAGGGCGTGTTATTTGCTGTCCGTGGTGCGCATGGGGCAGTGTGGCTTGTATGGGTGCGCTGGATGCGGCCGGGTCTGGGAATGGGTGCGGCGAATGGTTGTGCAGAGGCGCTGGAACGCTGGTTCACGAGGGAGATGAAACGAGGGCGGGCGCGTAGGTGGTTGCTTGGGATTGGGATGTGGATTGTGGTTGGGCGCTTAGGTGGTGGAGGGGATGTGATTGGTTGGAGGGTTTGACGAACATGTATTTGGTACAACACAGGTATTGTGAACAGACTCGCAGATTGGGAAGTGGAGTGTTGTATCCTTGAGAATTAGATTTATTTGGGCTTTCTCAAGATTGATCAACGCAGGTGGTGCAAACTGATCTTGGGGCGAGGATGAAAAGCGCCATGATGATTGCGTCTTCAGCTACCACTGAAGTGGTTGACAACGAGCTTACCAAGACATTTAAAACTGACAGGAGTTGAGAATGGGAATTACAATATACTCCTTTTTGTTAGTTGCTCCAAAGCATATGGTGTGTTCTTGAGCCGTGATCTCCTATGTCTATATGCCTTTGAGCGCTATGTAAGTTGTCCAGCAAGACCGCCCCCAAAGCCCCATTTCCGCCGGCCAGTCGGTTGTGGAGCCTTGGCTTTGCCTTTCTTTGCGGCTTGTAGCGGGTGGTCCTTCTCCCATTTCTCGTCTTCTTTGTATGAGGTGATTGCTTGCTCTAGAGCGTAGTTTGCTTGTTCAAGGTACAGAAGCGCGACATCGTATCTGTGTGGGTAAGCTTGTCAGTCCTATCCTCGCCGCTGTATTGGTCTGTCAGGGTCGCTTACTCTGACACTTTGCACGCGACCATGAACTTCCTCAGCTTTGTCTTCTTGATCTCCTCTTCCTCACCTTCCAGTGGGCGTGGACTTAGACTCACGCCTCCCTTGTAGTACTCTCCTGGTATCAAGATTGTTCTCCGGGCTGCCAGTAGATGATCGGCATACATCTTGTTCGTCCGCCGTAACGCTTCTGCTGGGACTCCGTATCGTAATGATAAGGACGATATCGAGTCATTGTTCGGGTCGACGAAATGCAAGACATCGGGTGCGTTGTCGAGATTCGCTTTCGCCTTCTCGGGAGGTGGTTGGAGCGCGCCTTGCGCCGAGTATGGTGGTAGCTCGTCGTCTGCTGGTTCGTCCGGTGGCGAATAGATTGGAGGCTCTCGAAGACCTTGTGCCGGTAGCGGTGATGGCCCTGTAGCTATCTGGCAGAAAGGACAGTAGTGTGCGAAGCGAGGGTTATCAGTCAAGCAGCGAGCACATATTGCGCGACCACAGCAGTCAAGTCGGCGCTCAAACTGTGTCGGCTTCTCGGTCTTCTCGTCATAGTTTGGTGGGATGGAAGATAGCAACGCGGCGCAGGTACAGCAGGCTTCTGACATGGTGTAGAAAGGAGTATACACGCTGAACAGTACTAAGAAAGCTAAGAGTGAGACGATCGATAGACAGACGGCTCGACGGCGAAAGTGAGTGATGCTACGTCATGACTAGAACGGTTAGCGACACGCGCCCTCACGTGCGGTCGAAGTGGCAAGTGCAGAATTTCGCATGCAACCGACGAGTACAGTATACCGGCGTGTATACGGATTCGTATCGAACATGTAGGGCCGCGATCTTTTGACAACTAGCTTGGTGGTGTTGTTGGTCAAGGCGCGTGCTTGGTGAACTCGGTGCCCAGCCTCCGAACAGGGGTCCGCCACTAAGCGAGTACCCACGGCAGGTGCAATTTTCGCGTCGGTCCAGGACTTCGAACTTTCGCCCACCGTCAATCTTCCACCGCCAACCACCCGCACCTTCACGAGGTATGTCCTTCTCGACTCCGAGTGCCCTACAGAGAGCCGGGAGGAGCAATCGCAGTCGTCCGCAAGGATGAGCGCGACACTGCTCCTCCTCTGCGACAAGAGCTGAAGAACCCTCACGTCTGCACACTGAGGGCACTCTCCACGCTCTGGCATCTGGAGGCTAACCACAAACACGCGCAGATACCTCAGTCGCCCACCGCCATTGAGAATCTCCTTCTATAACCGCAACCATGGTCAAGACTTCCGTTCTCAACGACTGCCTCAATGCCATCAACAACGCCGAGAAGGCCGGCAAGCGCCAGGTCCTGATCCGCCCGTCCTCCAAGGTCATCGTCAAGTTCTTGACCGTCATGCAGCGTCACGGTACGTCTTCATCTCCTTTCTGCACCACACGCGCAATTGCTTGCGTATCTTCGGGTTGATAACTAGACAATGATCTCGCATCACACGATCTTTGTCCTTTAAGTGCCCGATATATTGATTTCAGCGGAGAACTTACACGTCTTCGGATCCCTTCCATGATGTCTGATGTTTAATTCGCCGCAACATACTGATTACGTTTTCAGGCTACATTGGCGAGTTCGAGGAGGTCGATGACCACCGCAACGGCAAGATCGTCATCCAGCTCAACGGCCGCATCAACAAGACCGGTGTCATCTCGCCCCGCTACAACGTCCAGCTCCGCGACATGGAGAAGTGGGTCGTCAAGCTGCTGCCATCGCGTCAGTTCGGCTACATTGTCCTCACCACCTCGGCCGGTATCATGGACCACGAGGAGGCCAGGAGGAAGCACGTTGCTGGCAAGATTCTCGGTTTCTTCTACTAGGGTTGTGCAATTTGATGGGGGTGGGATGCATATACCCGGGCTTAGGCAAGCAATATGTTTGGCTAGGTAGTCCATCATATCGACGATAGACGAAGGAATGACAAAAGTTCATGACACCTAACATCCTTGTCCCAAATGCTTCCAATCTGAAATCACCATGTGTTGTGCATAATCATCGACAGGCTACTCAAGGTATCACTATGTGCTTTCATTGCCAGAGTGGAACGTGAGTATTTGAAGTATTGATCTTGTCATTATTTATGTACAAGTTGAAAAGTTCGAATGCGCTAACCAGAACGCCTATTCTCACAATCTACTTTTCTTAATCGTCGTTCGTGATGCATAATCTCGTGACAAAGAAACATGCTCAGTGCATCTCCCAATAGACTCCGAAACTCCAATGCCAAACTATGCTCATCAATCATGCCGCTCAATGCTCTCCTTCAATCACTTCTTCCGCTCAATCATAAAGATCCATTCCCGCCTCGTCATCCTCCAACTCCGCCACCGCATCACTCTCATCATACATCTCTGAATCCGTCTCCGAGTCTGTGTGGTTCGGGAGCACCATGATGTGTCCATCGTCCAGGACCACTCTCGCTGCCTCGCCGTCCTTGATCGCGCCGCGCAAGATCAGCACCGCTAGACGATTGAGTACCTCCTTCTCGATGAGGCGTGCAAGCGGTCGAGCACCATAGGCAGGCGAGTAACCAGCACTACCTAGGTAATCGCGGACTTCGGTTGTCATTTCGATGCGCACGTTGCGGCCGTTGGCGCTGAGACGTTTCTGAATCTCGCCCAACCGGACATCCACAATCTTGCGGATCTCGCGCTTGGTGAGGCGGTTGAAGATGACGATGCTCGAGATACGATTGAGGAACTCGGGGAGGAACCAGTTGCGGAGCGCACCCATGACGAGTTCCTTGGTGGTGGGATCGATCTTACCGTCGGGCTGTGCGGGACGGGAAAGATGCTCGGCGCCGAGATTGGAGGTCATGACGACGATGCAGTTCTTTGCGTCGACAATTCTGCCTTGACCGTCGGTAATGCGGCCGTCATCCATGAGTTGGAGGAGGACCGTCAGGACTTCCTTGGCAGCCTTCTCAACCTCATCAAAGAGCAGGATGGAGAATGGCTTACGACGAAGGGCCTCTGTGAGCTGACCACCTGCGTCGTGACCAACGTAGCCTGGTGGTGCACCAATCATTCGGCTAAGAGAGTGACGTTCTTGGTACTCTGACATGTCGAATCGGATCATCGCTTTCGCATCGTCGAACAGGAACTCAGCGAGAGCTTTGGTAAGAAGCGTCTTACCAGTACCTGATGGACCACAAAAGAGGAAAGATGGTGGCTGATTAGGGTTGGCAAGACCGGACCGTTGCAGACGGATGGCATTGGAGACGGACTGCACAGCCTCCTTCTGGCCGACAACGATGACACCAAGATGTCGCTCCATGTTGAGGAGCTTGTCCTTCTCGGTGGTCTTGAGTCGAGTGACTGGAATACCTGTCCAGCGGGCAACAATCTCGTTGATCTGATCGGGTCCGACATTGTCGCTGAGAAGGCCTTGACCATCACCAGCTGAATGTGCGTACATCTCGGCATCCGCTTTGGCCTTGTCTTTCTCGAGATCCGCGATGCGTTGCTCGACGTCGGGGATTGCATAGTACTTGAGATCCGAAGCAGTCTGGATGTCGCGCATACGCTCTGCTTCGGCAAGCTTGGTCTTGAGACCATCAAGCTTCTGCTTTTGTTCTTGGATCTCTTTGCTGCGACCTTTCTCAGTCTCGTACATCTCGCGAAGTGGCTTGAGCTCTTCCTCGATATTGGCAGCTTCTGCCCGCGCTTCCTTGAGACGTTGCTGTGACGCTTCGTCCTTCTCGCGAGCCAGTGCGTGGATTTCGATCTGAAGTTGTCGATGGCGGCGCTCAAGGTTGTCGAGCGCTTCGGGCTGTGATTCTCGAGCCACACGGACGGCAGCAGCAGCTTCGTCAATGAGATCAACAGCGGAGTCGGGCAGTCGCCGTTGAGTTAGGTAACGCGCGGCAAGTGTTGCAGCTGAGACGATGGCGCCGTCCATGATATTGACACCGTGATGTGTTTCGTAACGCTCCTTCAAACCTCGAAGAATGGAGATGGTCTCGGGAATGGAGGGCTCCTTGACCAGCACCTGCTGGAAACGTCGCTCGAAGGCCTGATCTTTCTCGATGTACTTCCTATACTCGCCGAGGGTTGTAGCTCCAATACAATGAAGCTGCCCACGGGCAAGCATGGGCTTTAGCAAGTTGGCAGCGTCCATACCACCCTCTCCGGAAGAGCCAGCGCCCATCAGGAGATGGATTTCGTCTACGAACAATACTATCATGTCTTTGGATTCCTCAATCTCTTTCAGTACGCCCTTCATTCGCTCTTCAAACTCTCCACGGTATTTGCTGCCAGCGACCAGAGCGCCAACGTCCAAAGATAGCAGTTTGCAGGCAGCTAGGTTGGCGGGTACATCTGCGTCGACAATGCGGCGGGCAAGACCTTCGACAACGGTAGTCTTACCGACACCGGGCTCTCCGATGAGAACAGGATTGTTCTTGGTTCGTCTGCAGAGAATGCGAATGACTCTGCGAGTCTCCTCCTCTCGGCCAATGACAGGATCGATCTTGCCTTCTCGTGCCATTGCCGTCATGTCGATTGTGAACTTCTTGAGATTCTCGTTGTCCTCTTCGGCATCTGCTGTCTTCGAGTCGACCCGCTTGGTGCCTCGTAGTGCCTGGATAGCATTGTCGATTTGCTTCGTGTTCGGTACGTTCGATTCGGCGAGACATCGTTGTATCCCGGCATCTTGGCAGAGTGCCTGGATGAGGTGGTCGACGGCAATGAAGCTGTCCTTTTGTGTCTTGCTTAATTCTTCGGCCGCGCGAAGAACCTTGCCCATGGCAGGTGAGGGCGATGTGCGCTCTGGCGGAGGATCCTGGCTCGGTAATCGTACCAGTGCCTTCTTGAGGGAGCGTTCAAAGAGCTGTGCATCGCCATTTGCGCGTTCGAGTACCTGCTTGAATAGCGGCGGTGGTGGTACATCGACTTGGTTCGCCAGATCTTTTGGAGGGTCTATCAGCGAAACCGCCAGGTGAATTGGTGTGAGTTGTGAGTGGGCATAGCCCTTAGCTAGCTCGAAGCTGTCCGCGAGCGCTTTTGCGGCGCGGTCAGTGTAGGCGTCGAACGAAGTCATTGTGTTTCGCGACTAAGCCTTGTGTATGGCGTGAGCCAATGTGGTAGATTGAACCTATGTTGAGGTTGCAAGTATGTGTACTTTGTTGTTGTACTTGATTATCGTTGAAAGGCGGGGTTATGGTGAGAGGGCAGACTCGAGGAGTTATATATGCCCAAGACTCGAGGCGCGAAAAGTCAGTGAAAGAGCCAGTCAGATCGTGTGATTTCTTGATCAGTCTCGAAGGCTGTCGTGACATCCACCCTTCCATAGAAGCTTCGAGTCGCTACTGGAAAGTTGGCTGCGGGACCGGTGAGGTACGTCATTGTGACTAACCAGAAGTAGGTTAGCCTGTCATCGCTTCCAGCCCAACCACATCAGCTCACCACCACACATTGCCTGAGCATCAAGCCTGAAAATTGGAGAACTAACGTGGCTCGACAGGATATAACGAATAGTCACGAATGCCAGCCTCAATCCTTGCGAAGGTGCCTTGGGCTGAAAGCACCAGCTGTGGCGGCGGCCTGACACAACCGGTTTGAGATGCCTTGAATTCTTCAACAGCTTCAACGTGGGATACCGAGCCATGCTGCAATTCCTGACGAGGTCTTATTTCAGAATCACGCAACACTGAAATCATGGTCGAGAGCATGGTGAGCTGATGGCTCGTAGGTAAGCAATACGATCGATTAATGGGCCCCTTGGCGCTGTATCAGTCATTTGACTCCGGCAAACTCCATGAAATTGCTCGCTTGTGACTCATGACAGGTTAAAATATCAATCACTCTGCGTTGAAGAAGCATGATTCTCGTCACGTGGTTCGCTTTTAACCACGATCCAAGAGTTGTAGCCACGAGCGCGACAGGCTGCGCTGAAGTCTCCTGTAGTCGGCAGAAGATGTCATGGAGCGGCAAGAGAAGGGACGCAGAACAAGGGTTCTCGAGCCACCGATGCTAGGGGAAAACATGAGAGAGGAGTTGAGTAGGTTTGGGGCCATTGAGAAGTGAGGAAACAGGAGTGTCTGAGTTAATACTCACAACGATTGAATACCCTTGTCAGTGCGACCAAGCTTCGCCGCGACACCTGTCCGGTCAATCAAAATCAGCCTTGCATTTCTCCAGTCCAGACACTGGATGCCCTCAGAGACAGTCACTGAAACAAACAAAAGCAGGTGTTCCGACGATGTTTAGACTTCTATGACAATGCAGTTTCAGAGTCAGCAGCCTACATAACTGAAGTTTGGTTGGGCAAGTCCCATCGCGATACCGGTAGTACTGCGATTCGAAGCCAGGGCGCATCGATAAGGTGATGGAAGCGGGATGAGCACACTATGAACCGGCTGGATCGAGACGTATGCGGTAGACGATTCGCTGCCAAAAGAGTGTACATCGCAGATCAACCATGATAAGGGGGAAGACCGTGGCCCAGCAAATATAAAGAGATGCAATGTTCGACAGCTTCAAGCTAATCTAGCTGCACACGTGAAGAAGCAAGAGTGCAAGCTCACGTCGCACTTCTGGGACCACGGGACAGGGAGCCTTTCGTGCCCCGGGATGAAGAGCATCATTGCTTCAATGTAACATTAGAGTCCCCATGGGCGGCCAGACCCCGCGATCCACGATCCGGAAACGGAGACGACGGAAGCCAGGGAGACAACCCCCACCGCAGCGGAGGCCTCCTCAAAGGGATGATCGCAAATTGAGCAAATCCAAAGGCTCTGGGCCGCCGGCTTACAAACTTCCAGGATGCCAAACGTGAGGATGATACAGAGTAAAGTTGCAGAAACACAATGCATGCGCGCAATGACACCAATGCTTGGCTCATCTGTGATACAGTTTGTCCCCCTCCGCGAAGTCCCGGCCTCTAAAGGTTAGATTGATTTGGAGTAGATGCGGGATAGGGACCGATCGGCTGAAAGAGGTGCAGCAGAGTCGTGGGGTTGCTGGCTCTGGTGACTACAACGACATCAAGTTGTCAATTTTTGGGCGGGAGGCGCGGCAGAAGTCATGGCTTCAGAGACCGAAATGGACATACCCGCAACAAGCGGATTTTCCATTGCTCCTTTCCATAGGTCCGATTGTGTGCTAATTCGTTCTTACCACATGGTCATCGCCCGTCAGCTCTTTAGGTCCGATTGTGTGTTTGTCCCTTGCTGTCATCGCGGTGGGGGATTCCAAGAATTACCCTATGGAGGCTCGTAGACACACCCGAGTTCGGCGTACGTGGTGCGCCTCACTCAAAGGTCACGTACACTGTGTACGCGGCTACGCAATGGGACGTGGCAGGCGCGTAACTGTGGTTGGCTTGAAGATTCGGGATCAGCGTTGCCAGCGTCCACGACTACGTTTGAGCCCCCACGATTGTCGAGCAGCTAAATTTGACGCGGGGAGGCATCTACACCAGTGATGATGTTCGGCGCAGGTTCTTAGATGATACCGCAGCTTCGATATTTCAAAGGGATGCACACTGAGATCACTGAGTGCGTCCGGATGCGCGACATTGTGTGCACGGATCCAACTCTAATCTGTTTTAAAGTAACGCTAGCGGGACATGCCAGCCACGGAGTTGCTTTTCGTCTCTTGAGCATTACTCGCAAGTGCAGCCAAGGGCTTGGTAATTGTGATCCCCTTGCTGATCATCAATCGGTGCAACATTGTTCGTCACGCTGAGCCTCAGATTCGAAAACTGATAAAGCACACGCATTCCCCAGCTTCTCGGCGCATCTTGGGGCCTTGGAAGTTTCATCGAACACTGTCTCGAAATGTCTTGGTTTCAGGAGCCGTCTTGTAAGCTGTCGATCGTGGGGATATATACTCACGCACCACCGTAAGTAGTGAAAAGGTGTAGTTTTGTCGTCTTTTGAGCATTCGCTCGTACGTACTCTCTTTTATTCATCTCCGTGGGTTTGCGCGATTTTCAACCATGTCCGCTGGCTGCACCACCCCACGCCAGTAACTTAGTGAACCGGTCCCACATCGTCCAGAGGAGGAACGCACAAGTTTTTTCCCCATCACAACCGTGGTCCCAAGTCGCACACCTCAACATTCTGAAGACACAATTCTCTATACGCCCTTTTAATACCCTGGCCTCCTGTAAATTTTCCATCCTCTCACAACACTCTCAAACACAACTCCACAAAACCAACATCCCACGTTCGTATACACATTACCAACAACCCCACATCACCTACACCGCCAGAACTCCGCAACAAACAACTTCAACTCCATCACAATGTTCATCGCCCGCTTGAGCGAACGCTTGAGCGGCGAGAAGCCTCAACCGAAGCCATACTACTATCACCGCATGAACCCAGAAGAACTAGCTATCTGGGAGATCATCGTAAGTACCACCGTCGATCATGTTCGTCACATCTCTTGGCCGACATCGCTGACTTAATCGCAGGGCGAACAAGAACATGAGTGGTCTCGCGATCGCAAAGGCAAGCTGCGCAAGCGTCGACTATCATACAAAGACCGCGCTGCACGACAACGCATGTTCTACGATTCGCGCGTAGGACACGGCGTCTGCGGCGATGACTGGATGCGTAAAGAGCTACCAAAGCGCGCGCCTTGACGACAGCCCCATCAACTCTTGCAGTGGAAGGACCATCTACTGTTAATTCCTTTGTTTTTGCATTACTAGCGACGGCGCATAGATCGATGTCAACGAAAGTGCTTTGAAGACATCCAGGTTACGGTTTCCTTAGTCAGATCATCGCGGGGGAAGAGGATACCCACAGCAGGCGACGATACCCATGCATTCCGGGGAGGCGCTAGCATAACATTACCAATACACCTCATCATCTACACATTCATATGCGTGCTTTAGATCAGCGTGATATTTCGTTGTTGAAGATTGCGTGACAGCCGGCTCGTTGTGCTGATTGCCAGGCTGCCGCCACAGCCATCCCTCTAAACTTCCGATTGGCCGTCCTGCGGGCAGTGCTTGCGACTTCGCCTCAAGAAAGTCGGGCTGTGACTACATTGCCTACCTCCACAACCACACCATCTGCGTATCGCTCTCCAATCTCGTCGCGATGTTCTGGCCCTATCCATGATGAAGTCCGCCTCGAGGAGTCACATTCAACATCCCCTATACACCATGTCAGACGAGGATGACCCGCTAGTCATTGCCACAAGCGGTGATCTCATTCTTGATGTTGCGCAAGAAGACGGCGGCACGCGATACTCGTATCGCGTGGACTCAAAGATACTGCAGCAGAACTCGAGATACTTCGAGAATCTTCTTAGTGACCGCTTCAGTGAGGGCCAGCAGTGGCAAGCGGATCTCGAAAAGCTACGGTTGAGTGGCATATCCGACGTATCCGCGGCTGCAGCAGACCTGCTTCCACATATAACCATTGTCAACGTGGGTAGAATAGCCATATCGAAAGAGTCTGCCATAAAGACCTTGCTTGCCGACTTTCTGCGTGCAGTTCATGCCTCAGATCTCGCCGTCGCGAACCCTCCAGTTCCGAACTTGGCCAACCTCGCCGTCGTTGCCGATCGATTCGATGCCATCGCATGCCTCACGAAGTACGTACAAAGGAGGAAATACATCCAGCTCATCGATGCGAAATCGCGAGGAAAGCAAAATCCGACCTTGACTGAGGAGAGAGTACGACAAAAACTTCTGGTAGGCCTGCTGCTCGACCACCCACCATGGGTTACGAAGTACTCCAAGTATCTCATGATGCGCGACTCGGTACAATGGAGGCCTGGAATAGAGGAGGACTATACAAAGGCCCTTTGGTGGGACATGCCGAACGGAGTAGAGGACGAGATGATACAGCGTCGCGAGTACATTCTGGAGACGATAAACTCGCTCCAGGCGCACTTCCTGAAGCTATATACTTCAGGTGAGCGGCAGTGCAAGCTTGGCTACGACACATCGCTGCAGTGTGATTCGTTTCAGCTGGGAGAGATGGTTCGATTCTTTCATAAGATCGATACAGTCAGGTTGCAGGGCAAGATCTATGACAACACAGAGCCGATATACTATCTCGGAGATGTCGACCGTCTGTTGCTATCCCTGCGCCAATGCTCGAATTATCAGGTGGACAGCAACCATAGTCACTGCGGCCTGAGGTCACGCCTTCTGCCATTACTCGACCTCATCCAGAACCAGCTCAATCTCGAGACTGGAAGTCTAGACATCGGCATCTGCGCCGACTGCTGGACCCACCGTCGCTCAGAATATGCCTGGAAACTGGCCAAGCGACCGGTCATGTGGGCCCATCCAAGCTCTCTTACCAGCAACCGATCGCTTGCCAACGGCTTTACGCGGAAGCAGAGTGGCCATAAGCGGGTTTCTAGTAGTTGCCTTAGTAGGCATATTGCCGTGAGAGATCTGTTCATGGCTGTGGAGCGGGACTGGACATCTAGGGATGCGTTTTGAGAACTTTTGAGGCAGCTATGACCAGTATATTAGAGCCTCATCGACAGCAAGCATAAATCGGCCCCGGTTGAGTCCTGCCACTAAGCTTGTTTGGCACACCGAAAGTTTCAGCCCTACAAGGTGCTGCAGCTGCAGGTACCGGTATCCAGGCACCAAGGTCTCTTTATGGGCCGCAGCTGGGGCCAGCCTCAAGGCCTCACTCCACGGCGCCCGCATGTTCGCAAGGGTAACATCCCTCATGGCAGATATTGGTTCCTGTATATCTTCGCATTTTTGAGAGCAAATTATGTTCAGAGAACGATAGTTAGGATTATCATATGACGATCTACGTAGCGCGACGCGAAGGGCACTTTGCCAAACCATGTCCATCTCAGCATCACAAAGCCGTGTTTCATTCAATCGTGGCATTTGCTACTGGTAAGCCCTTCAAAAGTAGCAACTAGGTGACGGTCACAGCTTCGTCTTGTTTCAGCGATGTCAAACACCGCAGGCGCGTATCCATGTGCTGCGCATGGTAGGCAGTACCCGCCCCAGACAAGGTAGTTACCATTACCGAAATGCAGGAGTGTTCCCAGGCTGCGAACGGTTGTTCCGTGCGCTAGAGGCGGTTATTGCGTACGAGAACCAATCTCATGTTGAAACTGCTCGAGGACTTGGTTGAGTTCGTCATGTGACTGTGCACAGCCGCGTAAATTTTTGTATGTGATTGGTCTAACTATGGCGCTGAGGCGCAGCCGTCCCACAAGTGCGGCGAGGAGTAGGCTGAGTGCCTCGCGAGGCGCTGGCTTACAAGGCATACCACCAGCTGCGAAGTTCTCCTTCCTTTGACTAAGGAGACATTTTGTGGCCACAGCCGAGGCGCCTTCAAGGCAGAATGCTTATCGACATCGTGACACTCTCTCGCCCCTTGATGATGGTCCTAAGTAACTTAAAGTAAGGTATAAAGACAGTGTCTTTGATCCGTGTCAGAGACCAGACATTCCGGGACCCAAAGCGCAACTTGCTCAATAAGCTTTCACTATTCGGCACAAGTTCCGTTTGCCCCTCACTCTGACGCATATAAAGCACGTTTGCTCTTACCGCCTTACCCATGTCTGTCTCACTTGCCACGTACAACGGCCAGTGCAGCAACACCGGTGACCCACACAGACTATCGACTCGCTCCAGCATTCGATCATCATCTTCAACAACGACAAGCATGTTTGGCAACCTAAGGAAGAAGCTCTCGAAGAGAAATTCAAATCCTCTCAACGATCCATCATGGTCAGGCGCAAACACACAGCAAGCCGCTTCAAAGCCTGCTGGATCACGGACCACAGGGCTGGCACCACCTCAAGGTAGCGGCCTATCCTCGTCATCACCTGCCACACGGCGACCTAGTAAGTATAAGAGCGCACTCGTAGCTTCATAGTGGCGCGATGCAGATCTAACAAACTCGCAGACAATCCAAGCATGAATCCATTCAGCTCCCCGAGAGAAGCGCCTCCAGCATACACACCGGGACCAGCCCAGTCCACTGAACCATCACACGTGGTGTCAGCATCCAGTGACACTGATCCTTATGCCTTCCTAAAGTCATTCGACACGGCTTTCCTAATTGATGACTCCGGTTCCATGGCTGGCCGTTCCTGGAGAGAGACAGGCAAAGCCATCGAGACCATCACTCCCATTTGCACACAACGCGACGCTGATGGTATTGACGTTTACTTCCTAAACCACCCCGATTCAACGCTATACAAGAACATCACCAGTGCCGGTACCGTTGTCGAAATCTTTCAGAGCGTCCGACCGAGCGGATCCACACCCACCGGTCAGCGCTTGAATAAGATCCTAAAACCCTACCTTCAGCGCTACGAGAAGAACCCTGATACCACCAAGCCAATCAACATCATTGTCATCACCGATGGTGAGCCGTCCGACGACGTCGAGTCCCCTATCATCCAGGCCGCCAAGAAGCTAGACAAGCTGGACGCACCTGCATGGCAGGTCGGTATTCAGTTCTTCCAGGTCGGCAGGGAGCCTGGCGCGCGTGAGCACCTCAAGCAGCTCGATGATGGGCTTAGAGAGCTCGCGGGTGTCGAGGAGCTCAGGGATATTGTGGACACCGTTCCATTCACTGGTGACGGCAATGCAGAGCTTACTGCAACAGGAATAATGAAAGTGGTGCTCGGGAGCGTCAATAGACGTCTAGATCGCAATTCGAAGGAGTTGCATCGTAAGGCGTAGTTTTGGTGGTGCTGGCGCGGGTCGTGTGAAGCGAGTCTGCCTTGGGGGAGTACCGGGTGTAGGCGTGGTTGCTCAATGGGAATACATGCACTAAAACTTGTATTACGAAATCTTCCTATCTCGGAAAGGGCTCTACTTGGGCTTTATAGTTGGGTGGCACGGGTTCATCTCATTTGAGGACATGGCGTTTACGGAATGATACCCTCTGCACTCCTCCGCAGGATATGGGTGGCTTTCTGACATTCTTATTGGATTGGGATTACTCTGCTCATCGATTTGGAGTACTGGAGTTTGCGTAGAGAAAAGATAAATAGACATTTCTTTGGCCAAGTCTTCTTACTTAGGCTTCAATTTGAACATCACTCTTCGGGGAATAAATTGTGAATGATTAATTACTAAGTTATCCTTCAAGTTGTGAAGTCCACGGCACGTCGTTGAAGCGAAGGATCGCTCGCCTGGTGTGCCTAAGGCGCAAGGCAGACTCGTAATTTACCGGTTGTAGTGGACCTCACAACCACCACTTGCATTAGCGAACCACCACGAACTCCATTTTACAACGCAAGTTGCACATGCTATTAGACACTAGCGATCAATGACTCTTATCTCCGAAATTCTATTATGCATCGCGTTAGGTTGCGATACCAAAGCATCAGGCTTGCGGAAACGTGGACATTGGAGATTGGGGGTTGGGTGTCTGCCTTAGGCATTCCAGCGTCAAGAGAGGGGGAATGGTGCAGTCGATGTGATACCAATGTGCGCTTGCAGGATCGGATATGCTAGGTCGGGTTCCTGTGCATGAGAGACCGCCGGAAATGGACGAACGGATGCGTTTTTGGATGGTCGACCACATGAGGCCTTCAAGTGAGAATATGCGCTTTGAACCAGACGACAGAGCCTGTATGGTTTCGCAGAGATCTATATTTAGCTTCAAATGCATCATAAATGCTTGAAGGCATACAGGTCAGGCTGAAACTAGCTTTCACGAAGGTCTTGTTTCGAGCGAGCTCTTGCTTAATGCTCCCGGAGGTCAAGAAGAAACACTGCATGATGAGCACCACGGTCGCATCACTTCCAAGTACTATCATCTTGCTGCAAGCGACACGTGTGTCGAGCTGCATTGAAGCAGATTAAGACTTTAACCTTACGATCCAAGGTTTGCAAGCGTTCATGGGGTTTGGAACACTAGCTGCGCCTCACTAGTTACCACACTTTTCATCGCAGGTCATTCAACGGACCATATTTGCATAGTCATCTGTGTCTCGGTAAGGAGAGCCGCAACCTGTGAAGCTAATGCATGATCGCGGAATGAGACCGATTTCTTTGCATGGAAGGTCAGGATGTCTGACTTTTATTCCGCATGACGAACGGCAGTGACTTGAAGGGTACTTTCTTTGTGTAGATAAGTGTGCTTTAAATTATACTTTAGGAGAGACGCCCTGCTCTTGTGCACCTCTGAAGCTGTTGGTCTGCTTGTAGAGTTTTGTTCTTCTTTTGGAGATCATCTGGCAAATACGTGTATTTCCGTGTACAGCAATGTGCCTAGAGGTATGTCCCATGGTGTACGTGAAGAATAGCTACCGCCGTTACCGTGGGCATAAATACGAAAACATGTAACGCTTACGTCGTAGTTCTGGTGCACACTTTCATGTAGTCATCTCGTGGCAAAGGAGCAATGCGCCACCCGTCCATGATGGGCTACGGAGAAAATTATCTTTTCCGTAAAGTCAACCTTGGAAAGTCTGGAGAACTAGCAAAATTCTCTATACGCTGATTAAACTCTCACACACTTACACTTAGGGGAATATAAAAGCAGCTTTTGTTCTCGCTCTTCCACCTCAATCAACATTCGGACCACATCCACCACTTCCACACCAACTAAGACCGCACCAATAACAAACGCCCTTCAAAATGCGCGTCACTACCATCATCCCCCTCTCCTTCGCGGCCCTGGCTTCCGCCTTTAACGACGGGTTCAATCAGAACAGGGGTCGCGTTGTCTGTGGAGGCAATGTCGACGGCCCAGGTGGCTACCTCAAGGTCAACCAGCCCACGGAATACGGGTTGATTCGCAGCGGCGTATGCCAGGAGACGGAGTTCTGGCCGGTGGAATATATCACGAACGATTGCCTGTGCATTGGCTACAGGTAAGTAAATGTTGTGTGCTCGTGTAAGGGGAATTTGGGGAGCTAATGAATTGCCTTAGCGACGATCGATGCGCGGTGCCTTTCAAGGGCGAGGGAGACGAGATGCCGCCGTTCTTCAGGTGCTGCGCGCCCAAGGACAAGGTGTGTGGCTGGAAATAGACTGGTGGTACAATGAACAGTCATGAGACTCTAGCTTGATTTCGTTCGGGAAAGTTGTGATATGACTGGCCTGTGTTTTGGTAGAATCTGAGGGTTCATTTTTCATGGGACTAGGAAATTACGGGTCGTTGAATTGGAATAAAAATTATGTTTGGAGAAGTGTCTACCAGCCGCATTGCGTTTCGCATCAGCGATATATGACAGAAACTTTGACTGAGGATAGAAAGCAGCCGTACGACTACAATGTAAACCTTTGAGAGTCTAGTATTCAGCGTGACGAGAACCCACAGATGACGAGTAGCATGATTCTTCGCAACACTTTGTGCCCGGTTGATCGAAATGTGGCCTTCACAATGCTCATTCGTAGACTCTGGTACATTTACAGGTAGCCTTCCTTTCATAATGAAAGATTGAGAAAATGTTCGGAGGATACCCAGGCTGTTGTACATTGGCCCAGTGAACGATTTGCAGATGGCAATGACATCATCAGCGATATCGTCGAAAGAGGTCGTGACCGTCCAGCTGCCATCTATGATTCCCTAGCAGCCTGAATCAAATACCGGGTGTACTCCTATCAGGGGAAGTCGCTGGTGGCGATTGAAGAAGGATTCGTCACGTTATGGCGCTGATGGAAGATGCTCGGCACAAGATGCCCGAAGTCGGAGGGCCTGCGGCTTTCGGCGGGGTTGAAAGTCGTGGGGTAGCTCTCAGAATTCTTGAGCACAATTGAGCATCAACTCTTCGAGAAGCAGTCATACACTAGAAATGCCTTCTCACAATATTGTCGTTCTTGCTGGTAAGTAATAGATACGTGTGCTCCAATGCATACACTAATTGCGCACAGGTGACGGTGTGGGACCTGAGGTACAGATTTCACTCAATGCAAAACACTACGCGAGGCTCACATGTAGAACTTCAGGTAGTCGCAGAAGCGGTCAAGGTAAGTTGAAGTTGTTCAATCGCACGGCTATGGGCTAACAGATTATAGATCCTCAAGGTCGTCGAGAAGCACACCGACAACACATTCAACTTCCAAGAACATCTTTTCGGAGGCGTAAGTGACGTGATGATGCGCGTCTGTACTTCCGCTCACCTTCTCTAGTGCTCAATAGACGCGCACAACAACCCGCTTACAGACGAAGCCCTTGCCGCAGCAAAGGGTGCCGATGCAATCATTCTTGGTGCTGTCGGCGGTCCGGTACGTTCAGTAGAATCAGCCATTGCGCACGTGGCTAAGAATGGTGGCAGAAATGGGGTACTGGAAAGGTGCGACCTGAGCAGGGCATCTTGAGGCTTCGCAAAGAACTCGGCACTTTTGGCAATCTGCGACCGTGCTTTTTCGCGTCCGACTCGCTCGTCGACTCGTCGCCTCTCAAAGCCGAACTCGTCCGCGGCGTCAACTTCAACATCATCCGCGAGCTCACTGGAGGCATATACTTTGGTGAGCGGAAAGAAGATGAGGGCGACGGCAAGGCCTGGGACACGGAGCCTTACAGTGTCGAGGAGATTGAGCGCGTGGTGCGGTTAGCCGGCAGTCTGGCATCCGTGGAGAACCCGCCAGCGCCGGTGTGGAGTTTGGACAAGGCAAACGTGCTGGCAACTTCGAGGTTATGGCGGAAAACATTCGAGCGCATCATGAAGGACGAGTACCCGCACCTCAAGTCTGGCACCCACCTCATCGACTCCGCGGCCATGCTCATGATCAAGAACCCACGCGCGCTGAATGGTGTCGTGGTCACCAGCAATCTCTTTGGCGACATCATTAGCGACGAGGCCAGTGTGATTCCCGGTAGTTTGGGACTGCTACCAAGCGCCAGCTTAGGCGGTATTCCAGATGGGAAGACGAAGCTGAACGGCATCTACGAGCCTATTCACGGTATGCTCTGCGCGCAAGGAAGGTTTCAATGTACTGACACATAAATACAGGCTCCGCACCCGATATCGCCGGCCAAGGCATCGTAAATCCCGTCGCGACCATTCTCTCCATAAGCATGATGTTCAAGTACTCGTTATGCTTGCCCGAGCTCGCGCTCAAGATCGACGAAGCGACACGGATAACCATCGATAAGGGCATCAGGACTGGGGACATCGGCGGCAAGTCAAAGACCGCCGAGGTTGGTGATGCAGTGGCCGCTGAGTTGGAGACACTTCTGAAGAAGTAGAGTATCCACATACAGAGAGTCTACGGTCGAATGTTTGATCACCTTACGAGCGGCAATATCTGTTTCCTAGTAGCATGTGACCTTGTTCCAACATGTCCCGTGTCTGTCAATTAGACCAGCATTGTAAGATTGCTGAAATTCTAACAGTCATTGTGGAATGCATGAGATCTGAGTTCTTTGTGTTGCGGTGAGGGACCTGCAGCTGAGAGTTCAGCTCGACGCCATCTGGATGTACATTCCGCTTTCGGCTCGTGTCAGCCTTAGCGACTTCAAAGACCGCCCAGTAATATATCACAGTCGCGATCGAGATTAGTGCACTTGGCTGATGTTGATTACGCTCTGATTGGGCCCTTGAGCTAAATGTACGAGACGAAGGCTAGCCACAGTAGCATCAAGCCTCCACTGCTGTGTTGGACATGCTTGATCGAGTATTTAGGAGTATGTGTAGTTCACAAGTGCGGTAACTATAACCTCGCTTTCAGAAAGTAGTCGCATGTTGGTTTGACGGAGTCGCCGACTCGCTTTTAGGCTCGTGATGCTGCTATGAAGTATAAGGACAGGTACAAACGCTACATAGAACACTCGAGCACAGCAGGCCGATTTCTTCAGCACCCAAACTACAACAGCAGGCACAGTCATCCCATCCTGTAACCAGTACCTGTAGCATAGCAAGACAATACACCAAAGCATATTCGCCCACCATGGCCACAACAGCAACAACAACCACAACCTCCCCAGCCATGACGCTCCTCACAGAAAAGCCCCAGTCGACCAAGCAAACCTTCTCCTGGGAATCCACGCCCATGTCGCTCATCCCCACTCCGGCCTTCCAGACTTCCGCGACCGACGTTTTCACCGCAGTCGCCTCCGAAATGGCCCTCGTCCACAACTGCATCATCCGCGCCCTCAACTCTATCTACCTGCAAGCACCACATGTCCCAGCTTCGCAACACGCCAACTTCGTCGCCTACAGCCTCGCAGTATATCAAGGCCTAATGGCCCACCACGACGGCGAAGAACATACATTCTTTCCCGAGCTGGAAGCTCTAACAGGCGAAACGGGACTTATGGATGAGAACGTCGAAGGCCACCGGGCTTTTGATACGAAGTTGGGCGAGTGGGGAACTTGGCTGGAAGCGTGCAAAGCCAACAAACAATCCTTCGATGCCACAAAATGTGTGTCCATGATGGACTCCTTCATCCCCTCGCTGCACGCCCACCTCGTCGACGAAATCCCCACCCTCCTCGCCCTCTCCCGCTTCCCAGCCCTCGCGCCCATTCTGCCCCAAAAGATGGAAGAAGAGGGCAAGAAAGTCATGGGGGCGATGAGCAAGACGGAAATACTCCCCGTGTTTTTACTCAACCATGATGTCGGGTTTGAAGGCGCGAGACATAATTTCCCGCCGCTGCCGCCGCCGGTCAAGTGGGTTCTGCGCGAGGTGTGTGGGCGCTGGAATGCGGCGTGGTGGCAGTTTGCGACGTGTGGGTTTGATGGACGGGCGAGGGAGCTGAAGTTTTTGGGCAAGTGAGAGGATCGGATATGAATGAAGAAAGTAAGGGCTTGGAAATGTATGACTTGGATTGTATTATAATAGACGGGCTGTTCGTGAATATAAAGATTCGTTTGAGGAGCGAATGAGATTACTTGTTGCATCAAATCGTCTTGTTGCACCGAATTTTCGTTATTGTCAGCTGAATTCTGCGAGTACCATGGATTTTATTGATATACTTGTGACGTTGTGCGTTGTCGATAAGCTGTTGTATTGTCATCGGACTACCAGGAGCTGAAGTTCGCATTTGGTTTCTCCATTCTGAAGAGCAATGGCACCGATTTTCTCGGCATAGTCAAATCTGGCTGTGTTCTCGATTAGATCGGACCCACGATGTTCTTAATGGAATGTTAATGGATCACGTAGTGTACATTGGGAGCCGTTTTTGTCCACGGTATACATCGGCTGAGACGTGGTCCGGTGCCAATCAGCTACCATCAACTCAACGACTTAAGTGCAACTTTGACCTCTGCCGCTCGCATTCGGTAGTGAGGTTGAAGTCTCGCTGCTTGTGTGCGGCATCGAGTTGTCGCGTTTATGGCACAAGCGGAAGTCGGCAATGAATGGAACAATTGCGTGGCCTTTTGGTAAATCTGAAACGTATATCCTGCAAGTAGTCATACACTGTTCTTAGTACTGCTGCGCTTATGTTAGTACATCTGCAATGCGATGCAGACTTATATATCCAGAAGCCGAGCCGGGTGTAAGCACAATAGTCCGCAGCAACATCATATATCCGCAACAAGCCGTCTTTAGTCGTGCAGATCACAGGAATGCATCTAAGCATAGAGTGCTCTGCATACTAGCTTGTCCATCCAAAGGATGCACATCTTCCCAATGCGGTTCTGGGTGCGCAGCCCCAGTGTAAGCGCCTGCAAGCTTCCTTCCATGCTGTGTGACAGTAATGAGCCAAGACCAGGGGAGCGAGTTCCAAGGACTAGTCACAACAACGGAAGACTCTAGCTGCCGGCTTAATGTCGCATTTTCAACGGCCTCTCCCTACAGGTAATCACTTGTGGCGCCAGGAGATCTCGCTGTCTAACCTAACCATGGTACATTTTCGTGGTCGGCAATTCTACGCGAAGCCGCGGAGAATAATCGAACCTGGGAAGCGGAAGGGAATCCTGGTCATTGACGACAGGGATAGTATTGTCACCCATGTTGGCGTTTTCCGACTGGTCTGCCTATGATTGAAGGGTGCGCAAACGTCTGTCCACTCATTAAAGACACCTGTCAAACAACGTCGAAATAAAGGGATTCTGAAACAGGATCACGCGGGGGAGCGACAACCAGGATGACTATGCCTGTCATAGCATCTCGGGTCACCCGATAAGTATCCGTGCAGATAAGATATCCCAATCGACAGAGCAGGTGTTGATGCCGGTGAAACATTCAGGCCTGCCTGGGCGGTTGGGCTAGATGCCGCCGCCTTGGCAGTGCAACGCCGTGCTTCAATATGACTTTGAGTTTAGCTGAAGAAGCCTGTGGCTGGAGCGCTGGAAGTGAAAAGGGTGAAGGACTGTGGAGAAGGTTTCGGGTCGCCTTGATGGAAATGAGGTGATTGCCATGTGTGCGGGAATCGGGTTGTGGCAACCGGTGCTGCCAGGTTGGTGTTTGGATAGATCGTGGTGCCCTGTTACCTCATGCACGACCGTCATGCCGACAAACCGACGACATTTAGCTGAATGGTAGTGCATTTGCCTGATGACGCGGAGGAAGGGCTTGTCTTCGCGTTAGGAGGGAGGCCGGCGCAGCCAAGAAGCGCCATTCCTTCAGGAAGACTTTTGAGGCCACGAATGTGTCTTTTTGTGGCCTCAAAGAGACTTTTTGGGACCTGCTGCATTAGTCCATGCTGTGGGTATGGTGGCAGAATAGGAAGAATGGCGGCACGCGCCTCGATGCCGCCGGCCCCGCCTTTGCGAAGGTAATCCTTCGCTGCGGACGGACGTTCTGACAAAAGCACGAATAAGTCACCCTTGCAGAATATCTGCAGCCGCACAATCAAGGGACAATGCCCGGTCCTAAAGATGGAGAAGGATTGGGACTAGGCTTCTGCGGCACAGTACATACTCTGTCATTAACAGGGAAGGATCATTGTTGTGAAAGTCAGATTGAAGGCATTTGTAATGCTACGAGAGTGCCAATCCGACCGACGACATTAGCGGCTGTGGCCGCCACCGAGAGGCAGTAATGGCAGCCCGATGCGAACATGTGAAGGTGATAGAAAAAGGGTAGACCTAAGCAAGCACGGAGTTCAGGGGAGTAGACCCTTAGTTTCCGAGCACGTGGCGGGATTAGGCGAATAAGGTCTTATCGATATCTCACCGCCCGGCACTACACCCGATGCCCATCCCTGCCGACGGCAGCGCCATCATGCAGATGGTAATGATGATCAGGACCGCTGAAGGATGTTTTGGCGATCAAACCGACCATGTTCTTGTCTTCTCCCAAATTGTGCGAAAAAAGGAAGGAGGCACGAAATTCCCGCTGGGTGTGATTCTCCGCCCTGCGCTACCAAAGCGCCAGGCCAGTCCGCATGCGGCAACGCTTGAAACGAAGGCAGACTCTCGCCAGCCAAAACAACTGGAAAAGGCACCGCACTTCCGGACGAGGATGCCTCGAGGCGCCACAAACTCCCGCGGCTCGACGTTTCGAAACAGTGAGGGAAGTCCGGCTCCTGCAGGTACGCGACCTCGCCTCGCTGACATTGGCTACGGCGCAGTCAGGGGTCGCTACCTGTGCTCCACCCACTGCAGACTCTGGACTACGCAGCGGGTCGTACAATGGTGTGCAGCCGCTGACTCTGAGCGTACTGTTGCGGAAACGCAGATGAGTGCCGCGGCGGGCTTGGTACTGTGATCAGGAGACAGTTGTTTAAAGGCAGGATGCCGCACTTTGGCAAGTCGGCATCACTTCCAGTGACACACATTCCCTCGTGACAAGCAAGCCTTCGTCAACGTTCCTTCTACATTCACTCCTTTGTGTCCGAAAACGCAGGGTCGTCTTTCTTCTTTCAGCCCCCTTGTTCTTCTTCGAGTTGACCTCACAACGTCATATCTTACTTCACGCATACGTTCTGGAAACAATCGGAACATCGTCAACTCACCGAAGAACTGTTTTATATTTCCCCTCTGATACTTAAGGATTCACATATCCTTCAATTTGATACCCAGAACACTCATTTGTTCATAACGACTACGCTCTCTACGAATTCACTCAAGAAAACACGATGTACACATCAGCACTGTCTTTGCTCGCCCTGGTTGGCGCAGCCCAAGCTCACATGAGCATGTACTACCCTGCTCCTCTCGGTGGTGCTCCTTCTATCAACAAGCAGTCTACAGTCGTCGACAAGGAGTTCAACTACCCACTGGGATGCTGTGGTGCTGATGGTCCTACCGAGCCCAGCCCAGGTCTTTGCCGTGGCCACCTCGACAAGTTTGACACTGAGGAGGCCTCAGTCACCTGGACAGCCGGTCAAGATGCCCACTTCCAGCTTACCGATCACTCCTATGACCCGAACGCGCCTGGTTCGACTCATTCTGGAGGCTCTTGCCAAGTTGGCTTTTCTACCGACAAGGGTGCCACCTGGAAGGTTGCTGCATCCTACCACGGTGCCTGCCCGAAGCACACTGAGGATGGTTCGCCAGAGGCTCAGACCTTTGACTTCAAGGTGCCCACTGGAATGCCCAATGGTGATGCTCTGTTTGCCTGGATATGGTTGAATCGTGAGCACGAAGGTATGTAATTCCCTACTCTAAAATGCTTTCGAGCCGATGCTGACTCAACTAATAGCCTTCATGAACTGTGCCAAGGTCAAGATCACTGGTGGATCGGGAAACACGACTCCAACTACCCCATCTCAGCCTTCCAGCCCAGCAACCACACCCAAGCAGTCTTCAGGCACAACACCTCAGCAGCCCGTCTCTTCCACCACTCCTCAACAACCGGACGATGAGGAGACGTCGCCGCAGCTTCCAGATGACGAAGAGGACACCCCACCTCCGGCAAAGTCTTCCCGTGCTCCTCGTCCAACTCGCACTGGCCGCCCTGGTCCCCGCCCCACCACTACTTCAAGCTCTCTGCGTGCCAGCCCCACTCCATCCTCGAACGAAGAGGATGACTCCGAGGACTCTGAGGGCCACTGGTGGTCGCGTCCCCACAAGGAAGTCAAGGCCGACACCCGCAAGTACTCCGTCGACGGCTGGTCGTGCGCATGCCGCCGCGAGACCCTGAACCCACGCTGCTACTGCGACTCTTCCGACTCTTCCGCCGAGAAGCGTGCCGTCATCGAGAAGAAGGCTCTCCGCATGCACCGTCGCAACTTGTCCAAGCGCGTCAACGCCTGTGACTGGGCCTCTGCGCCAGCCATGGAAGTCTCGTACTACACCTCCGACGCCAAGTGTGCGCCCAACGCCAAGGTCAACATGCCTCAGAGCGACAGCTTCGAGCTGGGCTGGAACGTCAACTGCGGTGTCGTCGAGGGTGACGGCGAGTACAACATCAAGATGATGGAGTGTGGTATGTATGGCGCTTAGACCGTCTGCAAAAGACTAGTGTGTTTTACCTTCTTGTCAAATACCCCCTTTATACTTCTTTTCACTCGTTCATTGGACGCTGGTTCCGACTTTATACACTTTCGATTCGATTGGTCAAGGGGTCGCTTTGCGTGACCCGGGTTACCGTACACTTTTTGCATCTTGGTTAGCGCAATTTTTGGGCTAGGATTTTTTTGGTGGGAGGAAAGGCTTCATCACTCGTTTTATGAAAGGTTATGCATATATTTCACGACTCGGTCTGGTCGGATCAAAAGAAAAAGGAACAGGAAGGATTTGGTGTACAAACGAGAACATCTACAAATCATCAAATGAAGACATTTGCATGCTCAGCTCTTGTGTACTTCATGTTTGATACCACTGCTCAACAATAGAGAGATTGCTCCGCTATTACTTTCCCAGCTTGTTATGCAGTCGTGAAGATACCATTACCCATTCCGTGTCAGACGGCGCCAACCAGGTGCGCGGCTGCTTGGTATGAGTACTTGTTCGACGGTGAGGTGCGTGCAAAGATATGAAATATATCTACCGACCGTTTAGCCACCAATTCTACTTGCCGTTACCTTCATCTCAAGTCTGCATGATACTGTAGCGAACCGCAACTTGGAAGCAATGCATGTTGTCTGCCGTCCATGTCTCGTGTTCAAACATCCCCGGTGCGAAAGAATGAGAGGCAATAAAACTCAGTTCTAGTACTTGCTTTCTCGCGTGCAGGTAAGCACAATCTGCTAGACGTGACAACGTAAGACCGGTAAACACCCTGGACCTCTTGAAGCAGTAAATAGCTGGGCCAAGCAATGAGTGTGACCGTCCAGCTGGTAAATCTCAATGCATCGCAGCTGCGCATTTGCTGACAGCGCGCAGACTGATAAGGTCGCTTTTCCCCGCAGGTGAGCTCTTAGTTGTGGGAGCGCTGTTCGAAAATGCACCTTCAGGGATGCTGAAGGCTGTTGTCGTATCATCCACAGCGAGATGATTGGTGGCCGCACGCAAACGAATGCGGGGACGGTCTTTGTACAACCAGTCCGTCAGACTTAAGTGGTTATATCCGTGTTACACCAATCCTCCGTTTGGACCGGGGAGAATATTCGCTCGACACCGCTGTCTAGGTGCGTACCGCCCTAGCCGTGTCTTGCAGTAAAGTGAGTGGAAATCCCAGTGCCTGTGGGGCAGTCGATCTGCTTCCGGAGTTGAAAAGACGATCAGCACCTATACAGAACGGGGCTGGGGTCGTGATGGGCCATGAGATTATGAGATGGATGCATCGCGATGCAGTCGCGTGCAAAAACATGCAGCCTGAACGGTACATGATACAGCAAGCAAGCTGACAACGCTGCCCAAGCTCGAATATAACTCCCGCAGCCTTCTGATAGCCAGGTTGCATCATGAACCATCACCATGGCTTTCTTCCTTGTCGGGTTTCTCGTCGCTTTTGTTGCTGTCATCGAATATCAACTTCGTAACGTGGGTCGTCGTCCCCCAAACTACCCTCCTGGGCCACCGACTCTACCACTCATTGGGAACTTACACTTGATGCCCAAGGAAAAAGCATATCTCCAATTCCAGAAATGGGCGAACGAATACGGACCAGTCTACTCGCTCATTCTCGGCACAAAAGTGATGATAGTACTTTCGTCAGATCAGGCTATCAAAGATCTGCTGGACAAGCGGAGTGGCATCTACTCATCTCGTCCAGATATGTATTTGGGCAACATCGTCAGTGGAGGTTTACGAATGCTGCTTATGGTATGCGCTTCGTTTAGGTGTGATTTGGCTCAGTATATGGGTTTCGCTGACGCTTGTAGGAATATGGCGAGACCTGGCGTATGATTCGTAAGATTGTTCATAATAACCTCAATATCAAGGCCGCGCGAACATACGTACCATACCAGGATTTGGAGAACAAGGCCATGCTTGTTGGATTCTTGGAACAGCCGAATTTGTTTGTCGACCATATTCGGCGCTACACGAATTCCTTGACAACCCAGATGGTGTTTGGTTTCCGTACTACAAGCATTGACGATCCTAAGCTGAGGCAGCTCTTTCATGTAAGTGTGCGCTGAATATCCTGGGGTCAAGCATCTATTGACGCAATGTCAGGGCTTCGAGAAGTTTAGTGAAGTGCTGGCAGCTCAAACTTCTGCACTTCTCGACCTCTTTCCAGTTCTTCGAGCTTTGCCCGACTTTGCTTTGCCGCTGCGACGATACGCGAAGATGTTGCACCAAAAGGAGAGTGAGCTGTATGTCGGCCACTGGCTCAACGTCAAGAAGGCAATCAAGAATGGCACGGCTAGACCATGCTTCTGCTTGGATCTAGCTCGTGCGCAAGACGAAGAGGGGTTTTCAGACCCCCTCGCGGGGTATGTGAGCGGCTCGCTGCTTGAAGCTGGAAGCGATACGACTGCCGCTACGCTAGTTGGCTGTACGTGACGCCGCGACTTGTATACCACTCTACTAATGTCTTTCAGTCGTCCAAGCCATGCTCTTATTCCCGGAAGTCGCCAAAGCCGCACAAGACGAGCTAGATCGCGTCTGCGGCGAACGCCTCCCGGGACTCGATGACGAACCAAGCCTTCCGTATATACGCGGCTGCGTGAAGGAGTGCATGCGATGGATGCCGACGAATATACTGGGGGTTCCTCACGCGGTCATTCGTGACGACGAGTATATGGGCTATAGGATACCAAAAGGCGCTGGTGTGATGTGGAACGTATGGGCCATCCACATGGATCCGAAAAGGCATCCTGATCCTCGGAGATTTGATCCTTCCCGATACGCAAACGACGATCAGACTGCTGCAGAAGCTGCCAACAATCCTATTGCTTCGGAGCGAGATCACTTCTTGTTTGGCGCAGGCCGGCGGCTGTGCCAAGGCATGCACATCGCTGAGCGATCGCTCTTCCTCGCCATCGCTCGGTTGTTATGGGCATTCGACTTCCGTCTTGCGCAGGATGCGCATGGTCATGATATCGAGCCAAATGCAGATGATTTGACAGAGGGCGTGTTCGTGATGCCGAAGCCTTTTCCTGCGAGCATTGTGCCTAGAGACGAACAGAAAGTTGCGTGTGTGAGAGCCGAGTGGACCAAGATGGAGGAGCTGCTGGACGATAATTTGCAGTGGAAGGTGCTACCCGAGGGACTGATATGGAAGGAGTACAAGCATGCCGCCGCGGCTAGCTTATAGGGCGCTAATTCTGAACCTCGTGGTTACTTGCAAACTTCAGAATGGAAGCATAGCACGGTATTGACCTGGATCTTTCAGTACAAATAGAGCGAGCGAAGTGAAGCGAATAAATTAGCAAAGCAAAATCCTTCCCAAAACAGCTCCCGCTAGTCCTAGCTCCCGACCCCAGGGTATCAAGCCAAATTTCAGATACGTGGAACGTGCCGTAACCATACATCATAAGTGCCATTCATCAAGGAAAAATGCGCCAGTAAGCCATTCTTTCTTCGCCCCACATCCTGTTTCGTCATATTTGTCGACCACTCTTAGTCTCATTCTCGCGGACCGCTAACTTCCGCTCCCAGAGCACCAGACGCCAACTGACCAAGTCCTCCGGCGAATGCTAGGAACAAAGCAAGCGCAGTCGATTCTCCGCTCTCAACGAGATCCGAGCCCGTGGCAACACCATCCGCTTCAGTCTCCTCCACAGCACGCTTGGTTGAGGAGGAAGGCTGGTATGTTGCAGTAGCGGCTTGACTTGTGGTGATAGATTCTGTTTCCGAGTCCAGATCGACGCTGCGCGTTCCTCTTCGCGTTCCTCGCCTGATAGAGCCGGTTGAAGACGTGGACGCGCCGTTGATGGCTGCCTTGTTCTTGGCCGGCCGGCCGCGCTTCCTAGGCGTAGTTGTCTCGATTACTGGCTCTGGCTCTGGCTCCGCGCTGAGGTCTGCGAGACGCTTGGCGTCATCTTCGAACGCAACATGCTTTTCATGCTTTGGGAGCAGGAATGACAGAACACTGCTTTCCAGGATAGCGTCGACGTCTAGATTTCGTGTGAAGACCCAGGATAGCAAGCTGATGGACGTGAATAAAACGTCGACGCTTGTGACACTGAGGATTGGGTGTTTGCTGATCAGCTTGAGTCTCTGGCCAGTGGTGCTGATTCCAGAGAAGATCCTGCTTGACTTGGATTGACCCTGGGTGAGGCCGACGGTATTGGTGAGGACGTCCCAAACGTGTTCGTGCTCGCTGGGAGTGTTCACCGAAACGTTGGCAATGAATAGTTTCCAGTACAACAAGAAGGATGCAATGGAGAGAAAGTGAAACGCCTTGGCGTAGCTGCGATGTGCGGCAGCCTTTGAAGTATGCTGACGGCCCAAGCTAACTGGGACAATCTATTCCTCATCAGCCTGTGCTTTGAATCACGTCAATAGTGGCTTACCTTGGGTGCAAATGCTAGCAGCAGGGGCACCACAATTTTTCCTGAGCGCAGAAAGTTCACGCTACCATTATCTGCGCTTCGAACCAGAATTTCTGGCAGCCAATTGAGATACAGAAGCGATGTGATGATCGGGACGAAGTACACGACGGGTGAGGGTGCAAATAGGGCGTCGTGAAGCGGCGTATCTTCGTTGTGGACTGTCAAGGGTGTGTAGAGGATGGTCACGAAGAACAAACTCAGAGCGTACCCAAGACTTCCCGTTGCACCCAACAGGACAAACGAGGCGATTGTCGAGGGCCTCAAATTGCGCCGTTGACCTGAACATGCCTGTTAGCAAACACGTACAACTTACGTTCGGGCTTGGGAGGAGACGTACCTTCCACACCAAAGAAGATGGAGCTTGCCAGAAGCCCCAGGAAATGCTGGCTGGTGTATAGGAAGCCTTCTGGAGTGGAAATGGCAACCTTGTCGGCTGCTTTCTGCAAATCAATGTCCTTGATCCAGTCTCCCAGATACCAGTGTCCGTCATCGCCAGTGCCATACCAACCCGTCCAGAGCCCGTTAGGCGAGTTCTTTGCGCCCGATTCAGCCCATTGCACGTATGAGATGGCGCGCCAGAAGACTGCGAAGGTAGTCACCGAGGCGAGCGAGAGCGCTGCGAGGACGGAGAAGAGGATTGCATAATTGCGGCGCAGAGGTTGCTGAGACCGCGTCGCCGTAGAGGGCGGCAGCGCTTTGGATGCGCGACGGGCGACGCGAAGCACGTGGACGGTCAGGCCGACGACTAGCAGTATGTGGCCAGTGAAGGGTGCGTATGCGAAGAGGTTGTTGCGCGCGGACGCTTCAGGCTCGACGGGCGCCATGGTGAATGTTGGTTCGGTGTGCGATGCGACAATGACTACGGTGCATTCACTCGCACTGCGCGCCTTCGCTGTTGTGGAAGATGCGCCGGGTCAGCGAGGGCGGCATGCTTTGTTATGATGGGGACGCGCCTGCCCTGCCAGATACACCCCACACACGTCACTGCACGTCGAGCTACCAATCCCTGTCAGCATCTGTGCTAGCCACTTTAGCGGCAGATCTGGCGCGTCGCCTTTTTGGATCCCGCCCGTGATCGCGCGATGCACCACAGAGAAAGCCGTATCACTATCCACCATGCCGCCCCTACTCGTAGAATACGCAGACTACATCGAAGAGCAGACCGAGAAGTACGACGAGTCCGCCGACGAGGACTTCAACCCTGACTCTGCGCCCCCAGAGGAAGCATCAAGCTCGTCAGACGAAGATGCGGCCGCACCCACACAGCGCCGAGGCAAACGGAAGGCGCCATTGGACGAGGAGCTTGACTCTGGCGATGAAGTCACCATAAAGGCAGCGAAGCGGAAGAGGGCGAAGAAGCAAAAGAAGGCCGGCAAAGGCGGAGATGAGGACGCTGCTTTCTCCGATGACGATGGCGAGGCCGGCCTGATCAAGACACGGGCACAAAGGAGGGTGGAGAAGGTTGAAAAGAAGCCCCTAGCAAGAACAGAAGGCGCAACCGTCGACGTCGACGCACTATGGGCACAAATGACCGCCGCGCCACTCGCGCCCATCCAACCTCCCAGACCTCAAGAGCCAACACCCACCACACAAGACGAAGCAGCCGTACCTGACCCAGCACCCGCATCAACGGAAGAAGAAGACCAAATCACAATCTCCAAGACCTACACCTTCGCTGGCCAAGACACCATCGAAGAAAAGTCCATCCCGCGCTCCCACCTCTCCAAATACACGTCCGACGGCTGGACACCCAAGGAATCCGCCAAACCCGCCGACGACGACACTGATCCCACCAAACACAAAGCAAACACATCTAAAATCCGACGCCCGCTACGCCGTCCCTCGCGCTTCGATCCCAACCCCACAGGCTACGTCCGTGCCCTTGCGCCGGAATACCAACTCACATTCCCACGCGCACCCACCGGTCTGAACCGCACAACCGAGAACGTGCTCATGCCGCCCCCCGAACTGCCGAACAAGGGCAAAGAGAAGACGCAGAAATTAAACGTCGTGGACAAGTCGCGTATGGATTGGACGGGCTTTGTCGACAAGGAGGGAATAGCGGAGGAGTTGGATACGCATGGCAAGACGAAGGAGGCGTATCTGGGCCGCATGGAGTTTTTGGCGGGTGTGGAGGCGAGGAGAGAGGAGGAGAGGAAGAAGGCGCGTATACAGGGTGCGGCGGTGGGGCCGGGGACGACGTGAGGTGCGGATCGGGAAGGGGACGGGAATGGAGTTGTCTGTATAGATGTGAATATGATACCCAAATTATTATAAACATGTTGCTGTTCACTGCATTGTGAAGACTCTGGGGTTTGTAATGGCCAACCTAACTCCGTTGATAATAACGAGCGCGTGCGAACTAACTAGCTAACAAGGGGTATTATATGCAAGCTGCGACATGCGCGGCGAGAAGACGATAAAGGAGACATGAAAGACATAGCGAGCGTGTACATCCTCCTCGAACTACCAAAGATAAGGGACAAGGAAATGACTGTCCAAATCTCCCGTCCTCCTACATGGTTCTCTCAATTGTCTCACCGTAGAGGAAAATGTCCAGTGTATGTGCTGGTGTATGAATGGCTCAGTGACGCCTTCGGACTAGCTTGGAGTCGAAGGTGGCGGATTGTGGTTTGCAAACAGATGCTTGCATGAGGATCGCAATGAAGAGCTGTCTCTCGCGGCGGGTTGCCTAAAGGTTTCGGATGCTCAGAGATTTGTGACGATGACGAAGTGTTCGCACTGGTAGACACTTTGCCGTGCTAATCAACCAGCGATTGACTCCAAGGCGCTCTCAAATTCGTCTTCACTCTGCTCGTCGTCGTCGTCCTCTGGTCTGGGTGCCTTGATTGGCTTGGGCTTCATGTTTGCGAAGATTGGCGCAACCACGTCTAAGGTATCGGGCAAGGTGCGTGCTTTCAGGTGGGCCAATTCTCTTCCGGCCATATGCCAAACAAACGAAAACCTCTTAGGGTACGTACAATACAGCGCTGAAGCACGGATGGTCTCCCACATGGTAGGATGACCTTGGCCGAAATAGCGATGAACTAATGGTGCAATGGTAGGATCAGATGTGTTTCGTGGCAGGAGCGCACGAAATGGCTCGTAGGCGGAGTTGAGTGCCTGGCAGTACATTTCTGAAGTCATGCCGGGTTTACTGACAAAGCAGCCGTTCCATTTATCTCGGATGTCGTCGAAACTTGCGATGAGGTTTTTGAGTTCCTCTTGCAGTTGAGCATTGGCCGAGTTGCGCAGCTGACGGTAAGGAAACTGAAGATCAGGATCGTCATCCTCCTCCTTTGAAAGCCTGGCCATGACCCGTTCCATGGTCTCAGCATTGTGAGCTTGAAAAACATCGAAGAATAGGTAATCTAGGATATTCTCTGGCCGATGCTTCGGCTTCTTCTGATTTGGAACAGGCCTGCCTCCCTCGTTGTCCTTCACCTTAGCACTAATTTCCATTGCAATCTTGTACGCAGGTTTCTTCGGCTTGCCGCACCTTAGCTTGTATCGAACAAGATGATTGAAGTCGTCCTCCGTGAAGCTGTACGCTTGCTTTGCTGCATCCACAAGTAGGTCATGAACGTCGCACAAAGCATCGATTTGGGGAGAAGATATGGCGTTCTGCTGATACGACACCTTCTCGAGAAAGTTTGTGGCTTGACCTAGCAGGGAGGGAGCGGTCCTGAATTTGAACGCTTCCCCAAGGAAACCGTCTACTGTGGACAGATCAGAGATGTCCATAACTTGATGCAGCTTGCGGGTATCGGTCTTGATGCCGTAGAGCGCTGGGTTCAATGGTTCAAGCGGTGCAGGCGCATTCTGGAAGGGCGCGACTAAGCAATCCTCCCAGCAGACCCAGAAAATGTCACCGTCGTAATCGCCGCCTTGTAATTTGCCAGCGAATGGAAATGCACCACGACTGGGAAACACAACAACATTGACAAGATGAGAAAGCCTTGGATGACAAATAACGTGTGCCTTTTGTATGTCGGACGCACGACACGCAGGTTGGCGCGCAAAGAGAGCCTCTAGACCATGCAGATTTCGGTAAGAACTCCCTGTGTACAGATCGTTGAAGGGTGTTGAGAACTGAATGTGGACTTCTCCTGGTTGAAGCACGCCCTCTGGGTCCGCGACACCAAACATGAAAGTTGCTTTGCCAAGAGGGGCTCGAAGCTTCTGTTCCATCCACGTTTGACGCTGACGAAGGAAACGTTCAAGGACATAAGCCAAGTAAGGCGCGTTCTCTGGGCAAAAGCCGCTTCGAAGCAGCAGCTTGACTTTGTCGTGTACCGAGAGGGGAAGCCCAGCTTGCCACCGGATGTTGGAATTGCCCGCACCTTGTTTCGCAATCCAGTTGTGCAGTGAGACCGGATCCGATAGCATGCCGAGGAGCTCCTGCCTTTCCTCATCTAGACAGTCTGTCATGAACTTCGCAATGACATCTCTTGGAACTCCACGATCCACTAGTATAGGTATAAACGAAATGTGCAGGTCCGTCGGTCCAGTAGCATGACTGTATTTGAGCAGGTTGAAGGTGAGTCTGTGCTTATTGAAAGGTCGATCATCAGCACAATCTTCCCAAGGCGGCTCAAACTTCAGCTGGCTATCCGTAATCTCAATCCATATTTCCAAGTCTTCAGCTCGCCGAGTTTGCGGTTCAGCGCTGATCATCCAGACGCCCTTTGCACCTCCGATTCGTCCTTGCATCACACTCGGGAAAGGATCATCAGAACCTGTGATCTTGCGGTATTGATTCCAGATTTGCAGAGCAGCACCTACAGATATGCGAGAACAGCCATCGTTCATTACCTGGCGTGGGGGTGCGTCTGTCCATGAAAGGCGAGTATCATTGAAACAGGTAGCATCCGGTGTACCATCTGAGTAGGTGTCAGGGATACGCCTAATCTGAGATGGCTTAAAACAAAGCGTTGGCGTGGTCTTGGACAGCCCGAGATCTATACGGGCCAGCGCCTTGCAGTAGTTCTGATCTTTGTTGACCTCAAATGGGATGAACCCATTCAACATGGCGCCTATCGACAAAGAACCGTCGATACCAACCCCTTCGATGGCAAACAACACCAAGCGCATATCTGCGGTATCATCCTTGCGCACGTCACTCTTCTTCTTGATGGGCTGAATGTGGAATACGCGCCACAAACGACCTAGGAAGGAGTGGGTCTTGAGAAGCCAAGAATGGAAGCTCTTTCGTATAGCCTGCATATCTGCGTGTCCAAAACGCTCCGGCTTGTCCTTCGTTTGAAATGATGGAACAGTAAGATAGAGGAAGCGATCGGCTCCATATTGACGTTGCAGCTGACATGACATCTCCAATTGTAGTGGCTGCAACTCAAGCTTGAACACAGTTTTGGCCAAGGCTGATTTGTTGAACACGAGTTTGCCTTTGAAAGAGACGCCTTCAAACGACTTCTGCGCGGCGGACCAGACGCTTTTCGAATCACGAAGAGCAATACGCGACATCTGCGGATGCGACTCAAGCCTCGTCCACAGATGATCCGGGTTGTCTAGCTGACCGAGGTCCAATTTTCGCATTAGTTCTAGTATTGGGATCGATTTGGCTTCGGCGATTCGGCAACAGATGAACGAAATGAAGAACGGAAACTTGTGAAGCGCGTCTGCTAGTGGATCAACAAAAAGATTCTGCTGTGGCAAGTCGCGGATGTAATAAGCCAGTCGAGAAGGCGACTCCGTCTTCGTCGGCGGTAGGATGCTCGCTGCTGCATCAAGCCTAGGGGGTGCAAGGCCATCAGTCGGATCCGCCAGCGATCGGTCCAGAGCTGGACCTGCCAGAGCTGGGTACAGAACAGATGCGAACGTCGAAGCCAACATCGAGGTATCGGAGGTTTCCAATCTACTAGTCGTGGCCGCAAGTTCCACCTCGTCGATTGAGCCATAAGTAGAAGTACTTTCGCGTGTACCATCTTGTGAGCCTAGTCGTTGTGATCCAAGTAATTGGCTTTCTAGCTTGGTTCCGACGTAGAGCAAGTCTTGGTCATCCAGTGATCCCAGCGTTGTTGAGCTTGTCCTCGTCAATTTATCTTCCGTAGCACCATCGTACGATGTGAATGAGGTGTTGACAGTATCCGCTCGTGTTTGCTGCGAAGAGGAAAGACTAGCGTTGAATGATGTATTTGCAGAGGTCGTAGTAGTAGCAGCAGCTTGAAATGATCGTGCCATGTCGAGTGACGGTTTTTTGAACAAAGATGGGCCATCGTAGGGATGTACACTTATGGGCTCTTTGCCCTTTGTCCTCGTTAGCTTTGGAGAGCTCCCGGAGCCTTCCGAACTTTCTGAGGGCCTCTTTCTAGTGTTTGTCCTAGCAGATTGAGGGCCTGTCGGAAGGAAACGAGGGCTTGCTGGGATATGCCTGGAGGAAGGCGTGGGTGACGGAGGCGTTTCAAAATCATCCTCATCAGTCGAAGAACCTGGCTCGGGTGCGGTTGTGTAGTGAGAATCTCGATCATCACGAGCACGCGTAAGAAAAGTGCTATTCTGTGCTACTTGACTTGTGGCTGTAAGATGTCAGCCTCTGCCCTCTGTGACAAGACGTTGAGCAGTAGTAATAGGCCTATTCGAAAAATCTTTGACGATTGGATTAAAGCGGGCGAAATCAACAATAAATCTTGCTAGGTAAATTATCAGAGACATAAACTGACAAAGGAGGCTTTTCGGTGGCACGTTCCTCGAGCCACTGACTGGAGTTCCGACTCGCGAAGGTGGTTGTGTCGTTTGGCTCTTGAGCATCCCATGCAACACATCCAGTTGCGCCTCCTTCGGGAACCCTGACGCAACCTTGGTAAAGCTTTGAATGACATCGTCCAGCGCTGGCCTAGCTGAGTAAAAGAGGCGTTGGATCTTTGCGTACGTCTGAGCGGCTGTACTCCGGTGTTGCGCAGGTGACCTTAGCTGGGGGACCTTTCCGAGCCCAAGGTGCCACTCATCATCGAGGCTACGAATCAGGCTGCTCAACGCAGCTCCAGTCCGCGGATGTTGAGGGGTCGTTGGCTGCGGGAGCGAGTGTGGTACTGGTGCGGGTAGCGTAGCGGATCCACCCGCAGCTGGCCTCGCATCATTGCGCAGACGGGGCGACCGTCGGCGTCGCTGCATCTCTGCCAGCCATGTAGTGGGACCGAAAAAAAGTCAATTCCAGGCAATGAGGGTCAAAACATTGCCTAAAAGTGAGAGGAATATGAGATAGTATCAGAGGGACTGAAAGGCAAGTACAAGCTGCCTCAGGCTGCGAGGCTGAGGAGTTGCTGGGTGACGGCGGCAAGAGTGGGCTAGGTTAAGCGAGCGGGCGGCTCGAAGGTCGCGTCGCGTGTGCACGTGATTTTGCAACAAGGTTCAATTGGACTCTGGTAGTGTCTATTTGGTGCACTTGGAAGTACTGTGTAAGGGGTGAAAGTATGCTGCTCAAGAGATTTTGAGTATGCCAAGCGTTGGCGCGCGGTGGAAAAGACTTGTCAGCGCATCTCGCGGAGGGCGGAGTGAGTGCAGGTGGGAGAACCTACGAATCTCTATTATTTAGTTTCCAACTGGACTGCGTGTGTCTTTCTTTGCTTTGGCGACAACAACGACTAATGTTTTCAAGATCAAGCAATGCAAGCTTCGAGTCAAAGCGTTACTCAAGGTCTTCATGTAAAGCATCAGACCTCTGTATGCCCACCCCCACTAGTTGCAGACTTCACCAACGTGCTCCAATAGTAACAAGTTCCTGAGGCAATAATACAAGGGCGCGGTAAAACGACCATCACCAAGTATATGAGAAGAGTAGACAAATGTTGAGAAGTCGAAGGTGGTCGTTTATATTCGTAACGCTTTTCGCACTATGGCGTTACCCCATCATGCAAGGTATTCGTTATATCCATAACCAAAGCCAACATCTTCCCAGACTAGCCACATGCCACACACCGTCAAACGCCTAGACCTTCTCCTCGGTCAAGCCGTGCTTCCAGACGGTGACGAACGGTGTGACACCATCCTCACGGTAGTTCATGAGGACGATCATACCATCGGGATTCATGGACTCGCCAGTGTAGAAGTCGAAGTCCTTGAAGTTGCCGATGATCTTCTTTGCAAAGCCCTGAGCCTTGGTCTCGAAGTCCTTGATTTCCGCGTCGTCGGCGCCCTTCGCCTTGAGCTTCTCCTTGACAGACTTCATGTATCCTGTCGCCAGTAAGCGTTGATCATCAAGACCTATCGGAATATGCACACACCCTTGAGATATGTAAGATATCCCTTCTTGTCGAATTGGGTCTGGTTCAGGCGGAAAGAGTGGACGACATCGATGACCTGCTCGGCCGAGTCCTCGGCGCCATCCTCCTGCTCCTCTGCAGATGCATTCGCACCGGTGTCTGTGACGGTGTTAGTTGTCCTGTCCATGTGTGCGTCCGCAGGGTTGAGAAAAGCAGCGTACCGAATGACTCGCCGCCGACGGTGATTTTGCGGCAGTCGGCCTCGTATGCGACACCGTCGATCTCTTTGAGATCGTACACGTCGGAAATGATCTCGTCCTCGGTGATGAGGTCCTGGAGAGCCAGTGTCAGCAGCCTTCGTCTTCAATTTTGCAACGTGGAGGGGCGGTGGATTGTCGTCTCAGAAAAAAGGCGGGGTAGTTGCGCAGCGCAGAGCAGAGAGGGGCGTACCTTGAAGATGATCATAATTGCGGCTAGGGGTGTGTATTATCGAAGGAATGAGTGGAGGGTGAAGCAGACGGCACGGCGGGCTCAGTGCAGCAGATATACTGGGCGGCTGGGAAAATCTGTAGTGGGGTCGAGAAGTGAAAGGCGGCGGGCACCAAGAGTGGTTGCGCTAACCGGAAGTGGACGCTAGCGCTGGTCTGGCTGGGCAAGGCTTTCGGGTGGCAAAGGGTGCGGTCGGCGAACATGACGCGCAGAGTCTCGTCCGTCTCCTGGATCCCGAATGCGAAGACGGGCCTTGCTCTCTCCACCCTCATACCACCAATCTCACACCTCGCTCTGCTCACCTCAGCCTCTCCTTACTGAGCCCGTATCAAAACCTCCTCCTATTACGCGCCTCCCGCAGCCTTTAACATCGCGCTTTCTCCCTAATTTCCCTGCTCCGCGACATCCGGTCTTGCTCCGCCATTGTTCCCCAGTGCTTACCTGCATCCTCTTTGCAACACCGCCCCGGCTGCGAGCCTCATCTCCATTGCAGTTTTTCCCGCTCTTCTTCTCGAGATCACAACATATTTAATCGCGACCTTGCGCACCGCCTAATACCACCTGCCGCAACATGGCGGGCGCAAATGCGACATCATACGACCTGCCACCCCTCCCCGACTACACACTGAGGCCTCTCGAACCACTGTCGTCGTGGGCATCCGATGCCTTCATCCAAGCTGCGCTACCAGTCGTCGGTTATTGGATTGTCTCGCTGATTTTCCACGCCATCGACGTACTCGACCTCTTCCCACAATACCGGCTGCACACCCCAGCCGAAGTGCTAAAGCGCAACCATGTATCGCGATACGAAGTGCTTCGCGATGTAGTCCTCCAACAGATCATCCAGATCATAGCTTCATTCAGCCTCTCACTCTTCGACGAAGCCCCATCGACAGGGAAGGCGGATTACGACGTGGCCTGGTATGCGCAGAAAATCCGACTCGCACAAAGTGCTGTTCCATACTTTCTGTCCGCATTTGGTTTGAACCCCACTGGCTTGGCCACAAAGCTTGCCGATACTCACCCCATGCTGGCGTCGGTCGCAATGGGTGGAAAGTACCCCAGCCTGCTCCAGGCAGTCTCAATTGCTGGCGAATCAACAATGGTGCCTGCCTTCGCATCGTGGGAAGTGAGCCTGGCCAGCTTTGTCTATTGGTACGGCATCCCCGCCATCCAATTCACGGCTGCAATCGTCATCATGGACGCGTGGGAATACATGTTACATCGCGCCATGCACATGAATAAGTGGCTCTACGGTAAGATATATAGTGTACACCATGACACGCCAGTGTTCTCACAATCGCAGTCACATTCCACTCGCGCCACCATCGGCTCTACGTACCATATGCATACGGCGCATTATACAATCACCCGCTCGAGGGCTTTGCTATGGACACGCTCGGCGCTGGACTGTCTTATCTCATCACCGGTATGACGATGCGTCAATCCATGTGGTTCTTCACTATTTCGACCGTCAAGACCGTTCTCGATCATGGTGGTTATGAATTCCCGTGGGATCCGACCCACTGGGTGTTTCCCAACAATGCTGCCTACCACGACATCCACCATCAAAGCTGGGGCATCAAAACGAACTTTTCTCAGCCGTTCTTCATCTATTTGGACCGAATCGGCGGGACGATGTACAAGGGCGATGCGAAGGAGAAATACGAACGCGCCCGTCGCACCGCTCAGCAGAAGCTTGATCAGGAGTTGGAGAATGAGGCAAGGACAGTATCTGCAGAGTCTGTCAGCAATGCCACTGAAGAGAATATTCGGCCGCAAGGGGCATCGACACCCCGCATGTCGCGCAAGAAAGCGACCAGCATTTCATCACCAGCTGGTAACTTTAAAGATCTGACAAACATGGTGAACGCAAACCTACACGGCAGGAGAGCGAATGTTCTGGGCATGGAAAGCTCGCACTAGACTCTCTCATCCTAATCGCATCTTTTGTCTTTTATTTGTAAACATCATGCATCTGGGATGGGTAATGTATAGTTTCTGGTGTAAAAACTTTCGAAGGATCCGACACTTTCGCTTCACTGTCGCACCTTACATTCTTGGGTTCTTCTGGAAGTATCACTTTATTATGTTTGCTCATTACATCCGGGTTTGGAATCTTTCGCTTGATGTACTTAATGAGTAGTACGGCGGCGTTGCACGGGTAGTCAGGCTCACGACACTCAATCACAATGTTTGGCTTTGAATTGCATTCACGGTTTATATGTTGGTGTCAGTGCTGACGTTCGCGAAGGTGCGGCTTCCTCTAGTGGAAGGCACGTGATGCGTAGCACAAACACTTGCATTTCGGCATGAATGTTGACCCTGATGACTTCATTTGGCTCGACCCTGTACTATGGTCGACATTGTGGACCTACGGTCTTTGAACATCGCCCTGGGCAGTACCACTGTCGCAACCGTTTATGGAGCCACAATGTTTCCAGATGTGCGCACATCCTCCGCTGCCCATTCACAGTACTTTCTCGTTTCCATGCATTCCCATCACGCTGTCTTCAAACAGTGTCCGCGACTCTTTGGTCGGCGAAATACATTATGGCGCTCATATTGTGCCACACTGTCTCACACCACAAACTCACCCGCTCTTGCTCGGACAATTTACATATCGATCAGTCAAAAACCACACCGAACCAATCCAATCCAATCCAACAGCCATGCCAATCCTGAAGATCCACAAGATGGACACCCGGCGTCTGCACAACTCCGAATTGAAACAGCTAGCTCGTGTTCTTCGTGGTATGCCTTCTTCAGACTTCTCGACGGAAGCCGACGTCAACCGTGTGAAAGAATCCATCAAACGTCTTCCCGGGCGTCTTAGATCATCTCCGCTATCAGGCTCACATAGCCTTTGCTCCGTACACAAAGGTCTAGATAGCCATTTGTTGAAAGACATTTGGGCATGGGTTCGCCACGAGTTTGGTGCAACTGGTCGGCTTCTTTACCCTCTGTTCATTGAGAAGAAGCTCGATCCCGCTGACGAGCTCAAGTTGCGCCAATTAGAGCCTGTCCTTCAGATGTGGCGTACCGACTTCGATTTGTCCCTTACGGCACCGCCTGGCCTAGAGCCGATCGACAAAGGCAGCAAATGGAGATATCAGTCGAGTCAGTGTCCAGCTTGTATGCTTGCGCGTATTGGCTCAGATCAAGATGTCCTTTTTGCACTCTTTGCTGGAATGATAGGGCGCTTTCCTATGTACAAACTCAGCACCCGTAAGGTCATCCTAGCTGAGTTCGGCTTTAGGAATTTGAAAGATATCAAGTCTAAGCGTGTCCGGTTCGTTCGCTACTGGATCCAAGCATCTCGAGGAGGCGACGCACTGCTCTTGGAGGCGGCCAATTTGGGTATGAACTTGAAGAGACTATACAAAGAGTGGAAAGAAACACAGGGTAGCGAAAGCGCTTCTTTGTATGTTGGACGGCATAGTCATGACAATTCCACAATTCGAGGTAGCGTGGAAGAGTCTCGACCACTACTTGCCACTCGCCCGCGCATTTCGACACGAACCACGACACATACGCGCAACGATTCAGTGCTGGCAAAACCAATCACTTTGGATCCGAAGATTGGTCCTGATCCGCGCCCGAAAGAGTACGTCCCCTATTCACCCCTTGAACCACTAGGCTTTGACATGACAGACTACCACCCTCGCATTTCGAACGAGTCGTTACGTTCCTCGACCATCTTTCCTGGAGACAGAGTCTCAGTTGCGCCTCTGCGTATTAACAAGGCAAAGCAGCCCGAACGCATACGCTCACAAGTGCCACCACTTCCTCGCCAAGGTTTGTACGATCCTCCAGTGAAAGACGTCCCGCCGCACCGTCGACACGACTCGTCTCTCGATGCTTCAGAACAACGGTCTGAACGCGGCAGCAAGCCTTCCAATCCACCTTCGACAGAATGGCGACCTTATGCGTCCCAAGCCCCGCCCTCACCTACTTCAACTTCTCCATCAACACAAACCAACAAGTCCAACCACTCAAGCCCATTCAGCGATCGTGCATCAACTGCCACATCGTACAGCCAAACTAATACGCCACCAGCCCTTCCGCCTAGGGTTCCCTTCCGAGACCATTCTGCTTCAAAACACATTCCAGTACCTAAGCGACAGTCCATGTACTTTGGCTATGATACTGGTGATGTAGGGCATGATCCGTTTGAAGATGTGGATGAGCCGTTGCCGCAGGACCAGGACGAGGACGCTGGCGAAGTTCAAGATCAGGAAGATCGTGTAGTTGGGGAGGATGGGCGGGTTTCGGATGCGGATACGCATTGGTCGGATTTGTACTAGGCTGGTGTTTGGTGGGCTTTGTATGGATGGTAAAGTGTGTCATGGTGGATTTCTTGATTTGTTGAAAGTAACCTCGAGTATACTTATGGGGTGCTGGATTCACAGAGCGTGTTGTCAACGTCTAGAATCATTACTCCTTGTCTATGCGTCTTCATCCGCTACATTTGAGCATCACTTGAGCCTGGATTAGCTAACAATGATAAAGCTGTATGTGAACTGGAGACCTTGCACAAGTAGTCTACCTGTGATGTTTTCGACGGCTTGCCTAAGGAAGGAGCTTCTGCATGTGGCTGCCTGCCCCACCTTCTCATGCTTCCATAGAACTACTCTGCCATGTCATTCCAAGTATTGATACACACGTACTACTAAACCTTCCTTCCTACTCACCTAGACACTTCGAACACTCTTTAAATAGTACTCTGGCCACCACATTTCATTATGAAATGAGGAGTGATAACGAGACGTGAGATGATCAAACATGCCAAGACGAGTAAACGACACACGATACATCCAAGTCTTGTCCAACTTCCGGTTGGTGACAGTACGAATCATGTAGCGCGATTTGTGCCGCAGTCGAACATGCTCTCCAAATACAAACTTTGGGGGAGGCAATAGCCAGAGTAGAAGTTTGTGTACCAGTAGGTCTTGAAAGCTCACTACAGTGAGGCCTAGAGACAATGTTAGCAACATGAGTGTTTACATCGATGCGGATTTTGGATAACGTACTGCTTCCTATCATGGCTTCGCCAACGTCACGCCGCGTGTCTCGAGGGAAACTCAGGGCATGGGAGTCTTGTCGTGCTCGCCTTGCGCGGTCCCACTTCATGAACTCTTCCCTTTGAATGCGCTCTCTTCTCTGCGATGTAGGGATCATGTCAAAAATTGGCATAATCTCGACAGGCTTCTCCCTTGAAAATCCTCCATTTATGGTGTGCACGGCATGGTAACCGAACCGACTATTAGCCGCTTCTGTTTCCCAACATGACGGTTGTGAACCCCAGTCAATCGGTTTCTCCAAGCCTTTCCTTCTACACTGGTCATCATAATCCCGAGCGACCAAGTTCTCGTAAGCATCTCGGGCCATGGAATAGGTAGGTCGAGGCTGTGGTGCTGCTGTACGAGCCGGTGTATCTGGTAGCTTAACCTTAACAGGGGCTTCCGGCTTCTTCGGTATGACGACTGCAGATTCGGGAATTTCTAACGCAGTACCGATGGCGGAACTGTTCTGTCGAGCTAGAAGTCTGCTCGTGTAGTCTGGGATCGCCTGGTGATCGGTATCCTCCAGAGGATGCGCTTTGTATGCAATAAGCCAATAGCAAGAGCCAGGCGATCTGCAATCCCGGCAGGTGAATTTGCTGGTCTCATAAAGTGGCATATGAGCCCGTCTGAGCCCGTCACATTGCGTCCCAGCCTCCAAACACGCCTTGCAAAAGTCGCTAATGAAGACTTTGGAGAGATCTGTCCAAGACCAGGCTTGATAATTTGTCAGAGCAGCCCAATGCCTTCGCCAACCTGGCTGAGTACTCATTAGATGCACTGGATGTTCAGATCTTGAGATTGTCCGGTCAGTAAGCGTGGTGTCCTCAGCTCTTATGCCTCCGATCGTGCGAAAGTCCCGTTTCGGCCCAGCATTGATACTGGTTGCATCAGCCACTTCAAATGACTTTCCTAGAACATCTTTTGCTCCTCCGATCTTAGGTCTGGTGAATACTGGCGCTTCTTCGTCCCCGTCTTCTGCGTCGGCGATCGTCTTTTTCTGCGTGACTTCTGCGGCATGTTGAAACGGCTTGCGTTTCCCGTCACCTGGGCATGTCGAGTATTCAGGCATCGTGGATTCAGGGATGAAGTCGAGTAAGTAGAAGATAGTTGGCGATTTAAGATATGCAATGCCAAAGCCGAGTGTGCGCAGCAGCTGAGAGATGCGCAGCCACACCGGTCAAGCACAGCCTTCCGACTAGGGCACCACGTCCTGCAACAATTCCTGCGCACTCATCGGAGGCCTGGCTCAGGATCCTGAGATCACGACGCTGCAATATACAACAGTAGAGCCTGTCTATCTACGTCATATGTTGCTCTTGTTATTGCGCAAAGACGAAAGAACCCAAGGGTATACAGGACCCTTTGTTTAGGCTTCGTGGGTGAGAGGCTTGGTCGTGACCGCGGACGAATTACTGCCACACCTGGTGGGGGCAGTGCAGAAAGACGTGCACCCACCTTAAGTAGGCAAGAACTAGCGAAGAACGTCAACCTGCATACCAACCGTAAGTAATCCAGCACAATCTAGCTCGGGGTCGTAAAGGCATCATTCGGCTCCTTGAACATCGTCAAGCAGACTCCAGTCGAGATCGAAGTTGCGGAAGCGTCTAGCGCACAACCCATATCAACTCGAAAATGGCCAGCCCAGTCAACCCAGAGCCCCGAAATAAGCCTTGGAAAAACATTGGTTATCGTGGATTCTGCGACTTCGTCGACTCAGATAATGACTTCTTCATACTTCGACGTTTCGGCACTCTTAGCGTCCGAGTCCTCCTGGCGCTACAAGACGAACTCGTCGAGCTTGAAACACAGCTACAGATTCTAGAGAGCAAGCTGTCGGACCCAACTGCCGAGGATATCCACAATGGATCATTCCGTGAAGAAACATCCGAATGTAGGCTGTCTCTGGTCCATGAAATCGACACGAAGCTCCGAGCGTACAGTACGTGTTCATACAAGGCATCTGTGATGGTTCACTCACCACTTCAGACGAGCTAGTCCTCCAACATGCAGCTCTTCGCAACCAGCCACGCGTCGCCCCAAAAGACATCAAAAGCGTCTCGAATTGGTTCTACAACCACAAGAATGCTATACATCCTGCTGAGGCAGCATATATTAATGAGCAACGAGATCTATTCTCCATAGTCCCAAAGAACAAAACGCCGCTCCGGCGATTACTCGAGACATCTTCCCATTTCCGCCTTTCGAGACTATGGCGGAAACCTTCGAGGATTCAGGACGACAACATCCATTACTATTCTGATCAGCGCATAGATTTCTTTGTGAACGTGATCATGACATCCATGGGCATGGTCATGCTCATCCTACCACTATGGGTTCTGGCATTTGTACAAAGAACAACACATCGGTTGGCTATCATTACGACCTTTTTGGGTTTGTTTCTTTGTCTGGTTTCTTTTGCCACTGTTGCGAAGCCATTCGAGTCGTTAGGTGCGACTGCAGCGTGCGTGCAACCGAGTCCCTTGCCACACATTCCCCTGTTTGCTGATTGAGTGATTAGATATGCAGCAGTCCTTGTTGTGTTTCTCCAAGTCGCCAGCTAATTTAGCGAATCACGTCCAAGACATCGATGTGAGAAGTCAACAGCGATATTTCTCCGACGCTACTATATATTCAATCGCGTGTCTAATTCTGGATCCGCCTAGAAGATTCATCATCAGAGCTGAGAGTCGAGTACTCGCGCTAGCGGTGCTATCTGAAGCACGCCAAAACCGACTACAGGTCTCAGAAATGATCAGGAAGGTGCCGTTCCTTGAAAAGCTCGAACACGAACTCCTCGATTTTCTGCTTGGGGAGCTATGGTACAACGAGAGAACAGTCCATCATTCGGCTGAGATGCGCTTTGATCTCTCCATCTGGCCCTTTCACTAAAAACCCTTCGAAGACATAATGTCTTTCGTTCTCAGACTGCTCTTGCGCTATCAACACTCACATATAAACACACTCTTGGAGCGCCTAGCTTGAGGAACACATCTGAATCGGCAAGAAGGCTCGATGTTCACCGCCCTGTATAGGAGGTGCGAAAAGGATTGCCGTTCCAGCAAGGAGACCAAGCTCGGTGGTCGACTTCCGGCAACATATTGGCTTGGGGTATTGAGTATGCCAAAGAAGCCAGACCTACGATGAAAGCCCCTCATAGCGCCTTCGATCGCTTGGCCGCAATTCGGGTCGTTCACGATTGGTCGAATCGTCTGAATACACCTCCACGTAGTTCGCATATCACCATTAAAACTACCCACCCGGACGCAGAAACCACGCTGCTTCATACAACGTTTTTTGCTACGAGCCCATAGCCAGGTAAATATCATTCGGAGTTGGTAAAGTGAGGCTCAAAATTGTTGAGGGTGCGCAATCCACTCAGTACCATGGCTCTTCTATGAGCCATCGACATGTTGCGGCTGTGCCAATAGTGTACCGATGCATAGTTTATGAGAGAAATATATAAAGGAAAGCCTGTGTGTTTTTCGATTTGAACATATCACGCCTTATTTCGGTGCTCTGGAAAGCCATATCACAGGTTTCCATTACGCAGCGTCTTCCCTCATCCAAGCATAATGACCACCTCGTACCACCCTATTCCGCCTAACGAGGAATCAGGAGATGCCTGCTCGGCGCTGCAACCACCCGTCGTCGCCGCGCCCATTGCCGACCTCCCACCTCCAGCTACCCATCCACAATCACCCATCGACCCTCAACGGCAAGAGCAGAAACGCAAAATCGTGACCATCGCTGTCGTCACATACATAGTCTTGGCCTACATGGCGTATCTTGAATTCGAGCGTGACCTACTGCTGGTGCTCGTTGCGTGGGTCGCACTGATGATCGTGAGTTTGAAAAGTTTGCCTGGAGTGATGAGCTCAACTGATTTACTGGTGCTAGGCATGTGGGGTTGTTGCTGGGGCCTGGATCGATGATACTTTTTGATCCATGAGGAACGAGCTGTAATGTCTGGAAGACGAGAATGGCTAGCCGTATTCTTCGGGAAAAATTCTAATGACGAAGGCACTCTATATGGTTAGACAAATGCGATTTCTAGGTAAAATGAAAGCATCTCTAGTCTCAAGCATGACTTGTACATGTATTCGTCGAATCCAAATACGCGCTCATAATTGCCTTTTAACCTTGACGGGACTATTTCATACCGAATCAGTGCGGTGATGTCTAGCAGATAGGAATTTTTAGCTGAACATTCAGACATGGGGAGACTCAAATAGCAATAGCCCTCATCACTATGATCACAAATTCGCTGCGCATGGCAACATGTCTGGCACCATCTAGCTTAGCTCGAAGCCCGGATACCTCTTCTCCGCCTCCTCATTGATCGCCTTATAGTATGCCGGCACACCACCCAGCCAGATCAATGGCTCTCTCGGCTTACCTGGAACATTTGTCCCCATATACCACTATTGCAGTGTCAGCGTACGGTCCCGTCTTACTTCAGCTTCCTGAGCACTTACCGAATCTACGCTGGGCAACAACGACGCATTCGCCAACTTCCAAATAAGCTCCTTGTACTGTTCTTCACTTTCGCTTTTCACATCAATTTTCTTCAGTCCTTCGGCCTTCATATGATTCATCGTTCGCAAAATCCAATCGCCTTGTAATTCCGCACACGTTGGCCCATTGCAAAGCGCCGTCGGAGCCTGAGGCCCATATGTGAAGAACATGTTTGGGAAACTGGATGTCGCGAGACCGAGATATGTTTTTGCGCCGGACTTCCAGTAGTCAGATAGGCTGGTGCCGGATGTGCCTCGGATGTCAATTTGTCGAAGGCCGCCGGTGATGGCGTCGTAGCCGGTTGCGCAGATGATGATGTCGAATTCGTGCTCTTTTCCCGTGGTACGGATGCCTTTTGATGTGATGGACTGGATAGGCGTGCCGGCGTCGCTGGTGTCGACGAGCGTGACGTTGGGCTGATTGTAGATTTCAAAGTAGCCATTCTCGAGCGAAATTCGCTTGCAGCCGAAAGCGTGCGGCTGTTCCATAGGCGCGAGGACGTCAGCAATCTTGCTATCGTGGATCTTGGCGCGCGTTTTGTCGCGCCAGAAGTTGTATGCTTCGCGGTTTGCGTCTTTGGTGAAAAGCATATCGTAGTAAGTTGCGAGCCAGAATTCGAAGTCACCTTTGGCCCACAGCTCTTCGTAAACCTTTTGGCGTTGTTCTGGTGTGTCGTCAAAGGTGGACTTGGGTAGGAAGTTGAACGAGAAGCCAGAGAAACTGTCTTTGCGGCCGGCGAAGAGGTCTGCGTAGTCGGATCTGGCTATGGCTTGTTCTGGAGGAGTGTAGTCTACTTGCGCCATCTGGAGGGACATGTTCGGCGTCCGTTGAAATACAGTAAGCTGGCTCGCCACCTTGCTGAGCTCTTGGGCCAACTGAATACCGGTAGAGCCCGTGCCAACGACAGCTATCCTTTTCCCTTTGAGATCAGGCTCTTCATGGGGCCAATTGGAAGGATGAAAAAAGGTTCCTTCAAAAGCTTGTTTCAGCGTACGGTAAAGAGAGCGACGCGAGACGACTGACCTTTGAAAGAGTCGACCCCATCCCAGTCTGGGATATACTTCTTCGCAGCAAACCCGGTGTTCATAAGAAGATATTTTACACTGAATACCTCCCCAGCTTCCGTACGAACAGTCCATCGAGCCTCATCCTCACTCCACGTAGCAGATGAAACGAAGGTGTTGAATTGTGTATCCTTTCGTATGTCCCAACGATTGGCTACGTGGGCAAAGTAAGCACGTAGTTCCTCGCTACCGGGAAATCTCTGCTTCCAAGTCCAGTCCTTCCACACTGCTGGGTCGGAGAATTCGTAATGCGGTATGGCGCTGTCAACGCGAGCCCCCGGGTAGCGGTTCCAGTACCAAACGCCCCCATAGTCTGAGCCATGCTCCACAAGCTTCACCTTATATCCTGCATCGCGAAGGGTCTTCAGCTGGTAGACACCTCCAAAGCCAGCTCCAACAATAAGGGCGTCAAGTACTTGTTGATCGGTGCCGTTTGCATGATCAGATGTTCCATTAAGGGAGAGAGCACTCAGATCAATGGAACCCATGTCTCGATATCTGCACTTGCTGCTGTGTGTATCGCACGGAACCTCGTGGTTTGTCTGTCAAATAAGAGACTGCTAATGGCGGTGGCACGAGTAACACCAATGGCGAAGTTCGTAGGAATGGTTCAAGACCAGCAGAAGGATTTTTCTGATCGTTGCGTGACTTTCCCACTGGAATGGGTTATGATTGGTATGTTCGTGTCTGCTTGTATATGCGACAACAAGGGCATTATGAGCCAATGTGCGACACCCCTTCCTTCGGAATCATACATGCGCTCTCGCAGTTGCAAGGTACTATGTAGCAAGGCCCGAATGCGCAGGTATTGTGCATCAGATCCGCGCTTGAAATCCTCTTAGAAGCTAATGGCCGTCCCGCATTGTGCGCGGGATGCGGCACTGTATTGGCGCGGCCCGCAGGCCGAGGGTATGGAGGGCCTAACGGACTAGGTGATGATCCTTGCAAACAACAATCGCGCAAGAAATTGATGAATCGGATCAAAGGATACATCAATCCTTGGAAGTTACATGATGGGCAAAGTTAGCTGAGAACTGCAATGAAGGAGACAGCCAAAAGAAGCCCGATTGCCAATTAGAACTCCCGAACGAAAGTTCACCGTGTCTTCGCATAATCCAGGATTGAATTTATTCGCTCGAAGGATCAACGAAACCACGCCACGGTCGTGCGTACTACGGACGTGGCGCCAGGCCACGTTGGGTAATGGCGGCCGAACCTGCGCCTGCACAGCGGCCCGTTTTAGGAAACCTCTTCGTTGTTATGCTTGTATTAGCCATAACTTCTACATTATGGAGAATAAATACCTCAGGTTATCTGGGAGATCTTCGGAAGTAGGAAGCTCAATTCGTCCTCACGTCAGCGTTTGGGAGCAGACACAAAGACGCCGAGTCCATTCGAGAGCGAAATCGATCGGCTATGAGGTCGTCCATAGAAAAGACATCGTATCCTGTATCTTCGGAGAGTACGGAGGAAATTTCTCAGACTGAGGCATTGCGTTGAGCGAGCCCATGGCAGACTTGAGGCGGGTGTGGACGTACCCTTGTCGCGGCGACTTGTAAGCGCCACAGAGCAGCCACCTTGGCGAGGTCGACGCGACAGGATGTGATGACAGGATCGGTCCTTTCTCGCTTGGCCGACCTTGTTCTGTTGCTGGCTCCTACTTTTAAAACGGGCTTTTCGAAGATCGTTACTTGTACTGGAGTTTGAAAACAGTGCTCTTTGCTTATAGCAGGGCTTCATGTTTTCATATCTTCGTGGGGAACAGCAAGTATGAGCTGCTTTCTACACGAGCAACACATCAACACCTCTCCTTTCTTGATATAATTGGGAGAACATGGCGGTCTCGCCTCTAGAAGCAGCACTCATCGAAACATGGACTCTTTTCGCGGTAGGGTCGATATTTATAGGTTTGAGAGTCTTCTCTCGGACTCGCCTGGTTGGACTGGCGGGATATCATGCTGACGACTATTTGATCTTCTTCGCGTGGGTGAGTCGCGTCAAGACCCTAAGGGCGCTGGAACGAGAGACTGACCTATGCAGACCTGCTACGCTGGCATGACAGTAGCAGCGCATATCGTGGGTGGCACCGGCGACACCTCGCACTTGACCATGGAACAACGTCTTTCCTTCACTCCCGAGCAAGCGGCGTTGCGGCAGAAGGGGACAAAGTGGTTCATGGTGGGCTGGTACACCTATATTGGCCTCATTTGGACGTTGAAGCTCAACATGCTGTTCTTGTACCGGCGAGTCGTCAGCCTCGTGTGGGTCAAGACTTTCATAGTACCGACGATGGCGTTCGTGGGTGTCACGGGTGTATCAATCCTCATCCTGTTCGCCACAGCCTGTCGTCCTTTCCATAAGCTATGGCAGATTTTGCCCGACCCGGGGAGTAAGTGTCCTTCCACATACCATAACGAATCTTTGCTGACGACTTCAGAATACTGCATGCCGCAAAGCCCTGCATTCTTGATCACAGTTCTCATTCTGAATCTGGTGACGGATTTGTGCATTATCCTCATTCCCATACCAATCATACTGCCGCTGAGAATCTCATGGGGCCGCAAAATTGGACTGTTGATTCTTTTCACCGCAGGTATTTTCGTTATGATTGCTGCAATATTGCGCGTGTACTTCGTTCTAGCCGTAAGTTTAGATGAACTGCCGACGTCCGTATCTCACTGACTAGTTGAGTAGCTTCAGAGGGGAGAAACGGCGGCCATATGGTCATGTCGAGAAGACGTCGTCGCAGTCATTATAGGACAAGCTACCATGGTCCGCCCAATGTTCACTCGTCGATTCTGGTCCGCCGACCCGATGAGCTCCTCTGCCTACGAATCGAATAAGCCATCCAGCGGGTCACACGAACTGTCGACAGGAAGCAACATCAAGTCAAAGGCCGAACGCCTAGGCTTCCGCCAGGTGAAGGACCCATACAACGTCAGTGTCCTCCGGACAGTTGAGGGTCACGGGAGTGAGGAAGAAATTATCGCGCAGGGTCATGGCGACATGGCCAATCAGAAAGACCAAGCCCCGCCCCAAGCCCTCCACGAGCAAGAATCGAGGGACGGCATTGTCGTCAAAAGGGAGGTTCGCGTCTCCACTGAACCAGCCAAGGGTCAAATCCACCAGAGTTGGGCAGCGGTGTAGCAGAGGATGAACGTCGGCTCAGCAGGCATACCGGTACCAGACACAAGTGGAGCCGCTAGTGCGGAAGCCACGGCACACATCCGCGGTAGCGGGCTTGGCGTGAGCCGCAAACCATGGCGGGATGTCACAAATCGTCCAGGGATTAAGATCCTACAATGTGACAAGAGCTGGGATAAGAGGGTCTGGACGCGTGGATGCACAGTCATGGGTATTGACACAGTCCTCCAAGCGCCATGGGAACTTCCGTATCCACATTGACACAACCTCCGCTTTACCCCAGGAGGGGACCCTGTAGACTTCGATAGTCTCGAGATACAGGATCAGAACTGCAGCACGGAACATAACCACCTTCCGACTCAAATCTCAGGTCTAATTCCGATCGCCTTGAAGGGTAGCAGCTCCTCTGAACGGTCTAGAGCCATAGAACACAAAGTGAACGAATGGCTGACACTCATACTATCACAAATCGAAATGAAATGCAGACGGCCTTCCAAAACTTTGCACTGAGGCATACATAATCTCTATTCTACTTCAGTCCCCGTCGTGTCGTACTACTCCTCATTTCACATCATGAATCTGCGCCGCAGCACCCTCCTTCGCCCTCCCATCCGCAAACTTCTGAAAGTTTCTCGGCGCAATACGCTGCTCATACAACCAATCTACTTCCGCTGTCGTAAAGCCCGATAGATCTGGTACCAAGTACCACGAGCCCAATAATAACATGATTGAGCTTCCCATGAAGATGAAGGCGGTGCGTGCTCCAAGATTGCCCGCATCGGTGTTGTACATGTATGGCACAATGAAGGTGAAGAACCATGTGACAGCGGCGTTTGAGATGACACCCACGGCTTGGGTTTTGATACGCAAGCGATACGACGAGACTTCGGCGCAGATGACCCAGGCAGTGGACGTCATTGTTAGAATTTGCCAGGCGATGAGAACGTTCCTGTTGCTTGTCAGACGATCCTAATAAATCATCGAGTATGGAAAGCTAACATCAGAATCGCGATAGCCCAAAGGCTTGAGTGGTTGTGGGCATAGTACAGAGCGCCAATAACTGCCATCACGAGTATGTTGACAGTGACACCTGTCAGCCAAATCAAACGACGACCAATCTTCTCCATACGAAACCACGAGGCAACGATAGTCAGGATAGCAAGTCCAAACCCGCCAATACCGACGTCAAAGGCGTGGATTGCAGGTAAACCAGCGATGATCAGGAAGTAGATGTTTTGGGACAGCAGCGATGCGCCATTGAGACCAGCCCCGAGGAAGAGCCAGAATACGGTAAAGGTACGCTTGAGATTTGCACCCTTGAACAGTTCAAGGTAGCCGCCGGCACCGTTCTGCAACATCTCCTTGCGTTCATGCTCCACCTGTTTGCGAAGGAGTGCAAACCTTGCGTCGATATTGTTGTTGGCACCGTACAGGCGTGACAAGACCTTGCGAGCAGCTACGTCTTTGCCCTTCATGAGCAGCCACGATGGTGATTCCGGCATGAGAGCGAAGAGTATCAATGTGATGGCTGGCCAGGCCCACTGGACCGCGAAGACGATGCGGAAAGCGTGCTCGTGGATGTTCGGTACGTAAACACGGATGGTGACGAGGCCGATTGCTTGCATGAGGACGGTTGACATGACAATAGCGGACTGAATGGGTCCACGAAGACGGACAGGTGAGATCTCGGATGCCCATGATGTTGCGCTAGCCAGAATACAGCCGATGGCAAGACCGTTGACCATCTTGCCACCAAGCAAAACTCCACGGCTGGTTGCAGCATACTGGATTCCCACGCCTACGATGGAAACGCAGCAAGCCAGCACGCAGGACCACTTCCTTCCGATGCGATCCGATACGAAGCCAATACCGAATCCGCCGATGGCCTGGAGCAAGTAAGACATAGCTGTCCATAGCGAAGCCCAGATGGATGGCACATAGAGCTGGTGGTCGGGAGTCATCGCCCCGAAATAGAGCATGAAAGCAGGCATAGAAATGCTGGCTCCATTGATGACGCTGTCGTAGCCGAACACACCACCCGCGAAGAATGCGGCGACGGAGTGAGCGAGGATGACCTTATGAGCCTTGGCTGAGGCCCAAACCGAGCTGGCACGCTCCTTTTCTATGAGGCTCTCCCCGAGCTGGAGGTCCTGGTCGTTGGCAACATCTTCGACCATCGTGGCGGCGGACACCTCTTGCTTTTCGAGCTCGATGCTCATCGTGAGCGCTCCTGAAAGTAGAATTGTGGAGAATATATGCGATGATTGGAAACGATATGTAAGATGAAGATATCAGAATGTAATTCTTCGTGCTCCTCCTAGATTGATGCCCGTATAGTGCTGATGGGCATAGGCTTGACTTTATCTTGGATCCTAGCAAGAGCCAAGTTTCGCGGGGGCTCCATCTGGGGTAACTGAGCTATAGCATGCGTGGAGATGGAGTGTGATCTGGGGCCGAGCCAGAAGTTGGAGTGTGGTTTGGTGGCTTGCTTGCGTCCGAGCTAGTCAGGTCTTCTGGGTGGACACGAGGTGGACATTGAGTGGACAGTTTCGGCCCAAGCGGAACACCGCGCCCTCATACTTGACGCGACGGACAAGCGCGGAAGAGTCTCTTAATACTTTGAAGCGGCTTCCCATTTTATTCCGGGGTTGCTCAGAGTTCCTGAGCATGCACAATGGCCTTCGGTTTGTCTACAAAGGTGCGGTGGTCGAAGTCTTCCCATTTCCTGAGTCAAGCACCTCAGAAGAGGGTATCAAGCACCTGAATGTCTATGAAGATCATTTGCCCACACTTGTATGATGCAGTAGCAGTGCGAGGTTAGAAGATGCACCCCAAGTACCGTTCTGAACCAAGCTTTGAATGGCGTGCTTGAGAATGAATTCTGGCTCTGCCGCACAATATCCAGGAGCACGGGCAACGAATCCAGCCTCGATAAACTCGCAAACCTCTGACGACAGAATTGGTTGGACTTTCAGACGTTCAACGATGTCTGACTTCAAGGAAGTGTTTGCAACTTTAGCGATTGCCCACAAGACAACGTGGCTCAAGAACAATCCAATCACATCGTACGGCGCGCTTTCTTGGGCACTAATTTCAATGAAAGTGATGCACATCGCCGCATTTTCCACGACGCCGTAGGTCTCTTCGGGGCTTTGAATGGTCCAGGAACTGAGCCTCATCATTGCATTCCGCGCGTCAGCTGGTCCCGATCTACCAAGACAATCTTGTACGTCTGAGAGCGGAATCGCAAGATACAGTTGCGCGAGACGGAAGATAATCATCGCCGCCCGTCCAAAATATGTAGATACCGGATCGGAGCGAGAGGGATTTGGAGTCCAAGTATAGGCATCATGCCAAAGCTGTAACGCGTGGCGTAAGTTCGCTGCTGGCTGGGTTAGGTGCGACCATTGCGGAAGCAAGTCATTCGGTTGTCCAGTCATATATGTGTCCTCCACACCCATCCGTGCGACAACTGCACTCTGTTCAAGATGGAATATCTCGGCCATGATAGCTGTCAACAGCAGCTTTGCCGTCCAGGTATTCGTTTGTGGTAGATAGCGGTCTTGAGACAGCTCAGGAAGATTTGCCATGGCTGGAAGAATCGACGCAGCTAGTTGTCCATAGACCGGGCAGGGAGGCTCGGAAGCCGATCCTAGAAAGCTTCTCCATGACCTAGCTGTTGGCGCGTTCCAAAAGCTTTCATCGCACGGGCACTCCCATCTTCGGACTTCTGCCACAGTCATCATTGAGCTGATGCCCAGGATGCTCGCAAATTGCGAGTCGAATGTATACACGAACCAACACACTCTTTTTCTACCCTCAGCAGCAATCCATCGGCTCCAGCGGGTAGATAGTGTTTCGTCTTTATCCGAAGCTAGACTTGAGAGATTCAAAGGTTGACCAACGCTGTGGTGACCATAATGACTATCGCTACCCTTGATTGGCAGCCGCCTAGTGTACGTGATAACTGAAGCACGGAGCACTTCAGTGAGCTCAAAAGCCCGTTTATTACCACACCAGAGGCCCATGAAGCAGGTCAACGCAAGGGCATAGATGATCAATGGCTCTCTCATCAAGCCATTATCGGCCTCAATCAGCGCTGTTAGATTTTGGCGAATGAGATCGAAGAGGACAATGCCGAATCTTCTAGTGTTTCGTAGTCGGCTATAGGTTGAGCCTATGACCATTATTATCGCCAGCAGAGGTGCCGGAAGCGAATTGATGTTGATGGTTGGCCTATGGAGCACCGGCGCCTGTGGTGCGAAGCGCTTGAAAAATAGGCTCACAAAGACGTTGATCAACGGCAAGGTCGGCATAGTGAATGAGTCTTCCTGGGATCTCAAGAAGCCACACAGGTTCGACATTGCAGCAGCAGATAACTCCAGATCCTGCTCAATGCATTGGAATATCAAATCATCCGGCGGCAGTACAATTGGTTTGGCTTTCGCCACAGGAGCCGATCTCGGATTCCAAGCAAACGGAATGTGGTCTTCGCGAGAAGCCTCGTTGGGCGGTGATGGTACCCGTGAAATCCCGCCAAGCTGTCTCAATTGGTTGTGTTCTACATCCTGCATGGGCTCATCGGCGCCGTGTGACTGGAAGCCTATATGTGTTTCTTCCCGGCCCGTCCCGGACTTGTCTATGATGAGGTCTGCATACGGTAGCCCCGAGCCTGTCCAGTCTTGAAAGTTTGCGGGACTGTACGCTAGATCTGTCTCGCGAATCGCGGCGAAGAACTGATCAGAGAACCAATTGGACGCGGTATCCGCTTCACTTGGGGCGTAATTCCACGGTCTAGCAAACGAGGTAAAATCGAAATAGGGATCCATTTGGCCAGCATCTCCCATCCATTCTGCATTAGATGCGGCGTGCTCATGGACATCTGGGGTCAAGCTCGTCGGTATCACGAAGCCGTGTCGGACCAATGAGGCGTCTGAAAAAGCTTCGGGCTCATTTGAACCCTGACTACTTGCTGCATTCACTGGCGTGGATCTCATAAGCTCATCTGGACTGATCATGCTTGCTGGCAATGTGGTTTCCGGTATGGGCAGATTCGATGCATCTCCACTTCCACGGCTACTATTCTGACGCGGTCTCGATTTGGTAACTTTGGATGCAGCACGCTGGTGCAGAAGTTCGTGTTTCCGTCTCAGATCACTTCGGCTGAACGATCTTTTGCAGACCTCGCACTGGTGCTTTTGTACCGCATCGTCTACCCACTTGTTAGTGTGGCTATGGAGATGGCTTGCGAGTAGAATATGGTGCACCGAGCGGTGCGAGAAAGTTTCACGAGCACAATTTGTTGCCACACGCACTGAGCTGACCATGTGAGGTGGACTTACGTGTCTTCATGTGCCTGGACAGATTCTCAGGTCGTGTGAAGCTCCGCTGGCACTGCCAACATTGCAGGGCCTTCGCGGCGACAGGCTCCACATTGGTATCGCTCATCACATGGGGCGTGTTCGTAGATGTCGAAGGCAGTTGGCGTTGCAGGTGGACGAATGTCCACCCGAGTCGTGGCGACTCAAGAAGTCTGGGGTTGCGGAGGGCTGGTCTATCTAGGCTAGCGCACTTGTTTCGGCCCGAAGCTCGCACTTTCCTGCAGAGTCCCAATTCCAAGTCGCCATTGCTTGTTCCACTCAAATTATCAACGCAATGGCAGCAAGTCTCTAGATTACTGCGCACTACGAGATCATACGTTGATATCCTCCTCAGTTGCGTGTTATTGCAGTGTGGCTTTCTATAAATCCCAGTCATGGAGATTTGCCGTTTCGGAATGCCTGACGACGACAAACCGCGTCCTGGTCAAATGTCCACCCACGGTCGTCAATTCCAATTGTGTCCCGACTCCGGGACTCTGTGTCTAGACACGCAGGGTAGTAAGACTAAGATGCGGCTCGCGAGAGCATGCTGCCCTTAAAAGTATACATCAGTCCCCGTCGCGATGGGGACTGAAGTCTTTGGTAACTTCCCGTTTTACAACAATGTCGCGCTCAGAGATCATCGAGGCTACCAGCATCCTACGCCGAAGAGGCGGTGTCACATCGACTTTCGGTGGAGCAACATCGAGCTTCGCACTGAAGAACCATGAAAACGGATCGGAACGGGCAGAAATAGTCCTGGAATATTCTACATGTGAGGGTGGCATGCCATTGTTCGACATTTCTTGTGCCACGAGCGCTTCATGCGATCCGGTCGAAGTTGAAGTAGCTTACAGCGAAGGTGTCGAGGGCATTGACCATGCTAACGGTATGATGGACGATGCAAACAACACTTGCTAGGCTGACAACTTTACAGGAGATGGCCCATTCTTCCTTTTCTCGAACGCGATGGATACGTACCGAAAGACGGTCCTGCCTATACCAAATTGTAATGCACCGCGAACTCTTAGGTCAAAGTACGCCCAGCGATCGCAGAGATACCAGAGGATCATTCTTTGCTCGCCGAACTCTTCCGTCACCTTCTCAAAAGTGGGCTTCGAGCGCATTCGACCGAGGAGGAAGCCAAAGTCCACATTCAGCTGCTCGAACGAGTTGTTGAATCGCATCTGGCGCGATGGCGCCAGGACTGTCGATATGTGTACAGTGGAACGCGGTGAGACTGCGCCAGCTTGGGAAGTGACCGAGCAGGGCACTGTGGTTCACGGCCAACACTGGGCCCCTTGTCGACACGGAACACGGTGGGGAGACAAGCGAGTCCGCTTCCAAGTTCGTGTTGAGGCGGGAGGTGCCAGTTGGGCTGTGCACATGGTCGCGAACGGCCTGATTTTCTGCTTAGACACCAGTACAAAAATGCTATACGCCAGCGAAGGTCTTGCACACGAGTCCACCATCTTCCCAGTGAAGGAGAAGGGGAGATGGTCACTCGAAAATATCCACTTGGATCGGTGGTTAGATGTTGAGACTCTTGCACAGGGCGACGCGATCACAGTCTCGCTCCAAGGAAAACAAGTCGCAACAATCCAAGGCCTCGACCTACATCCGTTACTTGGTGGCAGCCCGAACAACACGGGATCTGTGGCTTTCGGTGGTCCATGCCACTGGATATCACAATATCGCAACCTAAGCGTCTGGCGCTTGGATGGCACACTTCTGTATGAGAACGACATGCTCATAGGGAATCGGGAGCGCACACTATCTGACTTTCAAGTTGGTACAAATTCACTGGCCTGTACGATTGATGGTGCGAAGCGCGACAGGGCATGTTTTGGTGGAGATCTGCACGTCATGGGCCGGTCGATTGCACATTCGACCATGGACTTCGCAGCTGTGGCGGGCAGCATCGAGCTATTGACAAGTCACCAGACCAGTGACGGGTATCTCGGGAGCTTAGCTCCAATACAAGCACCGGTTCATGCCGGCACAGACGAACCTCCAACATACGCGTTCTATTCTTTGACATATGCCTTTCTCCTGGCAGTTGCCATCAAAGATTACTGGATGCATACTGGGGACGAGAGGGCTCGTTCAAATTGTTACTCTAAGCTCGAGCGTCTAATAAGCTTCGCTGAGAGGTTCGTCAACGAAGATGGCATATTAGCCGCGCCACCACCGATGTCAATGCACTGGTTCCCAATGGGTGGACCTGTGTTTGGACCCTCAGGCCCACTCAATATTGCATACTTCGATGCCTTAAAAGCTATTGCAGCACTGGCTCCGAGACCTGAGCAGGGCTTGAAGTACCTGTTCAAGGCGGAGGCGCTCAAGGAGCACATAGCGAAAGCTTTCTACGATAGCGCCTCCGGTGTCTTTCAGCTGGGCAAGAATCTTCCACATGATGGTATATGTCAGGACGTCAAAGGATACGCCATAACGACTGACCTCATCCCGCCGCATACAGAGGACTTGAAACACCTCTCCGATCCAGGCTCAAGCCTACCACGCGCATTTCGTGGGCTCAAACACTGGGACAAGGCAAATGTCGTCAGCCCTTATGCCACGGGCTTCGCTGTGGAAGCGCTCTTCCATCGTGAAACTGGTGTCTCGGCCCTGGATCTTATGCAAAGAGTATGGGGCCCGATGACCGATCCTACAAGCCCCAACTATTCCGGGGGTCACTGGGAGGCGATGAAGCCGGACGGAACACCACACGGCCACGACACATCTCTTATACACGGCTGGTCGACATGGCCAGTCTTCTTGATGCCAAGGTATCTCGCAGGCTTATACCCTATTGAAGCCGGATGGAAGGTATTTGGCGTCGCACCCGTTCTTGCCGGGCTAGACTTTGTAGAATGCAGTTTGGAGACTGTTGCTGGTACAGTGAAAGTGGAAATGAAGGTCAACGAAGCAGCAGGCCACGGCGCCATACGAGTTTCTGCACCTTATGGATCAAGATTCCGGTTACAAGCACCCAAGGGTTGGACGGTGATGGGGCCGAGTGAATGCGAAGGCACGGGAGATTGGATGAAGTTCTTCATGTCTAAACCGGGGGCTTCTGTGTCGCTAGAGTCGAAGGGCGCACAGATAGCGCTCCGCACAGCGACAAGCGTTGAGAGCGAGGAGACGATGTCTTTACCAGTCGGGAGGAAGCGGTACGGTCGGGTGCGCACTTTCCTTTCGCAGTTGAAGACAGCGATATGCTGACCAGGGTGTCAGATATCGTTGTCTATCTTTGCGCCTCCAGCTACTCGAATGCGGTTTTGGCCGCCACTGTGAAGGGTCCGATGGCGTAGGCAGGCACAGGAGCATTCCAAGGTTACCATATTAGACGGCAATTGTGGAGTTATTGGGCTACGGCGAGTCAAAGCCTACTTACACGTACCATGAAATACATGAATTTATGAGTCTCGCACTCGTCAATGTGACACCTAATTTCGTGCTGATGAACTTCCGAAGTTGCAGGTAACATGGATCACGTGGCAGCGTGCTAGCGTGTTGTCGCGTCCGTCGCGCTTTCCAGGTGCGTGAACGCGTCCTTGCCTCCTCAAAGTTCAAATCTGCCACCACCTCTTACCTACGCCTCTATTACCACTCCACCGTGATGCTGGCACTCCTGCAATCGCATCGCACATGAAGCCATTCAGGCCTCCCGCCTTCGTGCGGCCAGACTCGCGGACGAGTAGTGAGCCGCCCCTCAAAAAGCGACGCATCTCGTCCGATCAACCTTCCACGAACGATGTCGCACCCATCCGACAGCCGCTCGTGACAGTATCGAACCCAGCACCGCCTCAAGCGCCGCTAAACACCGGCAATGGCAGTTACTACACCGTGCTGTGGCGAAAGTACACGAACAAGAAGAATAAGACATGGGACGGTGATGGCGTGTTGGCAGTGGTGGGCGGCTATGGCTCGTTGACCGACAGTGACACAGGCAAAGAGATTGCAAAAGGAGCCTGTAACCGGCCGCTACTTCCTGGCTCGGGACTGTCGCTGGGCGGAAAGGAGATCGAGATCGACGGGGTCATTGACAAGGCAGACTACCTTGCGGGTCGCATGTTCCTAGGCACGGCTGCAGCCTCACCTGCTGAGCAACCAAAACGAGTGGAGCCAAGTCATAAAGCTCCAGTCGCAGCCAAACCCAAGCCGAAGAAAGCAGGAGGCATGTTTGGTAATGCAATCGCAGCATTCGCGGACAAAGAGGATGTGCTGGAAATCAAGCCGTCAGCGTCCCGTAAGCAGCAGTTCAAGACACCGCTACTGTCAAATACGGTCATGCCGCAGCGGCATACCTCGATCCCACAGCCGCGCCACGACCCTGCCGCACCCAATGCATTAGTCATGAAGCGGCCAACTTCATGTCCAAAGGGCAAGCAGATCGTCGATGTGGTTGTCGACCCAGTGCTGAGCAAGCATCTTCGAGAACATCAGCGAGAAGGAGTACAATTTCTGTATGAGTGTGTGATGGGTATGCGATGCGAGGGTGAGGGCGCGATCATGGCGGATGAGATGGGCCTCGGGAAGACGCTGCAGACAATCACGCTGCTCTGGACACTTATGAAGCAGAACCCCATCCATGAAAGTCAACCGGTCGTCACAAAGGCGCTCATCGTTTGTCCTGCTGGTCTAGTCGACAACTGGAAGCGCGAATTCCGAAAGTGGCTCGGTAATGAGAGGATAGGAGTGTTTGTTGCCAACGGGAAAGAGAAGAAGATCACAAACTTCACCATGGGCAAAGCGTACAACGTCATGATCATCGGGTACGAGATGCTCCGGACCGTACAAGAGGAGCTGAAGAAGGGTGTTGGTGTTGATATCGTCATCGCAGACGAGGGTCATCGGCTGAAGACTGCGAATAACAAAGCCATGTTAGCCATCCAGTCGCTCAACACTGAACGACGCATCATTCTCTCGGGCACTCCGCTGCAGAACGACCTGGGCGAGTTCTACACTGCCATCGACTTCGTCAATCCAGGACTACTTGGACAGCGATCCGCATTCAAACGCACGTTCGAGGCGCCGATTCTCCGCAGTCGTCAACCCGAGGCAAGTGAGTCGGAGCTCGAGAAGGGTGAGGCACGCTGGAAGGAGCTCGTGTCTTTGACGAGTCGCTTCATGATTCGACGCACGGCGGAAGTATTGAGCAAATACCTCCCGCCAAAAACGGAGCACATTGTTTTCGTGAAGCCTACCAAAGCCCAAGCTGAAGCCTACCGCGCCATTCTTTCGTCTCCCATTTTCGGTGCTGCGCTCGGCAACACCGATTTGGCGTTGCAGCTCATCATGGTACTGAAGAAGGTCTGCAACAGCCCCTTCCTGCTCAGCGCATCAAAGGACAGCGAAGCAACGCCTTCAGAGATGCTTCAAGCTTTGCTTCCAATCATGCCAGCCCAAGTGCTCAAGTCACACGCTTCTAGCACGAAGCTCCGGCTTCTCGATAGCCTTGTACATCAGATCTACACTACCACAGAAGAAAAGATCGTCATCGTCTCAAATTACACGACCACACTCGACATGATTGAACGTCTGCTTGTCTCGCTGTCGTATACATATCTCCGTCTGGACGGCAGCACACCGGCGTCAAAACGCCAAGCCCTGGTCGAAAAGTTCAATAAAACACCTAAATCTACGTCGTTCGCGTTCCTTCTCTCGGCGAAGTCCGGCGGTGTAGGTCTCAACCTCATCGGCGCAAGTCGCATCGTGCTATTCGACATCGATTGGAATCCAGCCACGGATCTCCAAGCCATGGCACGCATCCATCGCGATGGGCAAAAGCTACCAGTCAAGATCTACCGATTCCTCGTCCAAGGCGGCATCGACGAGAAGATCTACCAACGCCAAGTCATGAAAATGGGTCTTGCCAATGCTGTCGTAGACAACAAAGCATCTGCTTCGTCCTTTTCCAAAGACGAACTCAAGGACCTCTTTCGTCTCGACGAACGCGAAGGTTGCCAAACGCATGATTTACTAGGTTGCACATGCGATTGCCAGGGCGCACCGGAAATCAAGCTCGAAGCTGAACCGGTTGACCAGTCTGAAGATAGCGACGAAGATGAAGATGAGAACCTGTATTTGAAACTCAAGCCCGCGAGCCAGGTTGATATGGAGCTTCAAGAGTCAGAGATCAAGGCCCGACGCGCAGCGAAACAACCAAAGTTGCGTATGCTGATGGAGTATCGGCATATCGATACGAAGATGTTGAAAAACGATGCCGGAATGGACGAGGATGATAAAGCGCTGGCGGTGGATGACGATGTGTTTCTTGAGGTGTTGAAGCAGGAGGGATGTAATGTCGGATTCTTATTGACCAAGTCGTCGTCCTAAGCATGGGCATCCAAGTGAGACGGTCCAACATCATAGATGCGATATGAGCATAGCGCGGGCGTTTTGGCATGTAAGGCGTTTATGGGTGATGTAATGAGGCAATACATGTAGGGCAAGATGGTGAATGCGACTGGTATCATAGAGGAGTATACTCTAGATCAGCGACAAGAAATACGTTCATGCTTCGAACTTTGAAGTCAGTATTACCATACGCACAATTCCAAGGACAGCAAAGTATCAAAGCATCAATTAAGCGGAATGCAGCAAAAGCAACAAAAGCAGCAATAGGGTCCAGCAGAAACAATGACATGACCGCGTAGTAGTCTAAGACGCTTGCTGCACACTGACGCGATTCCCAGCCTGTAATCTTCGCCATCTTCATCCTCTCAAATAGATCACGCTGATCCATGATTTCCCAGAAAACCCAGATAAGGCGAGATTGCCTGGGAACGACACTACTGCTCCAGAAGCAATTGGCTGTTTAGCCTCAAATGCCTGTGAGACGAAGGGCAGCCGGCGAAGTGTCGATAACTCCTGGAATGATTGGCGATGTTCGTTCAGAGCAACTGGTGAGTTGGAAGACGCGTGCGCGTCGCACTATTGGAATTGAGCGTCTTGTGTCGGTTCACCTTATCAGAAAGGTGACACAGGAAGTGCGTCTAGATGCTCCTGGGACGGTGGGCAAAATGAGCCCAGTTGCTTATGAGATGACTTCGCCGGATGAGCGATTCATCGATGTGATGGGAGGAGAGTTAGAGGAGCCATGGATGCTCCTGGGATGCTTGGCCACCTGAATTCATCAGCTAAATCAGAGGCTTTGAAAAGCGTTGATCGCAAATGTGACCAGCAAGGACGCCTTACTCACATTTACCATGCGGCATCAGTGTAGATGGGAGACAAATCAACCATTTGTCTTCAAGCCAAAGTTTCCTAATCTGCCTGCGTCTCCACCGCTTCGGTCTGCTCTGCCGGTTCTCGCTCCAGACGTTCCCGCTCAGCCTTTTTCTGCTCGAGCGAGACGAGAAAGGTAGAATAGGCATCATCTGCGCCGAAATGCAGATCCTGGTAAGCCTGTATCATTTCCCAGAAATCCCGCATCGGTCGCCGAAACGCAGCCAGTGTCGCTGTCAATCAATCAGTACAGGCCTTCGCATTTACTAAGTGAAGCGTCAACGCACCTCTCTGAGAATCAGTGATGCCAGCCTCCAAGGTCTTCTCCCTTTCTTCGTAGCCTTCTTGCACCCTGCTATTCATCAGCTTGAACTATCAACTGGGGACAAAAATCATACTTCTTCTCTACCCTCTTCATTGCAACAATCACCGCCTGCATAGCCCGCCTCCTCGCATCCGGGTGCTCGTCCTCACCTGGCTCAACCTTGATCGTGCCGCGACCAAACGAAGCCAGAAAGCCATTCTCGCAGTCCTCCGCATCATGGCCGGGCAGGAAACATAGCGCACATTCCTTTGGCTCCGGGCATACACGCGTGATGTGGCCGTACACTTGTCCGCACGCATCACAGGAGGCTTTTGGCACCGGTTTTTGAGAGTCAGCCGCTTCGGCCTGCTCCTGCTCCTGATTGGGCTGGCGGTGTGCCAGCTGGGCTTTGAGCCGCCGAAGGGTGGACCAGGAGAACTTGAAGCGCTTCTTGCGCTCTGTGACCGAACTGGGAAGGGGAGGTGCCGCGTCGACGATGCAGTCTGCTTTGAACAGAGATGTGGAGAATTCAGGCGCAAAAGACTGCGCGGAGGTAGCGGGTGTGATGGACTGCGAGGTGGTAGCGGGTGTGGTGGACTGCGTGGTTGGTCCAGCAGATGACTGCGCAGGGGTGGTGGGCATGGAGGATTGCTCGGACGCGGCAATCTGGCCAGCTTGTGGTTCTGACATCTTGGAGCGGGAAGATGGTGATGCGGCGAAAGGTGATGGAAGTAAGGCTCGATGAAGTTATTGCCAAAGACCGACAGAGAATGGTGAGGAATCTCGCTTTGAAGCCGATTGGTACTAAAAGCTTGTCCAAAGGAGAGGACAGGTAAAGAGAAAAGATTTCGCTCGTTGCGGGAGAAGCTGCTCTTCAGGTCGCTGCCCTTTCCGTGCGCCCGGGTTCTTGCCCCTTATTACCGTACCAAACCATGCAAAACCATGGTTTATATCTTTCAATTCGTACTTCAGTCGAGATGGTATCCAATAACATGCTTATAGTCATAGAAAGGTGAACAATGATGATTCATCGATGTGCAGTCCCATCTCTTCGCATCCGAGTTTGGAGGCTGGTGTCCACATTTTATCCTCAAGACCGATATTCAAGGCGGAATTCCTGTTGTCTAGAACCATTCATTTGGATCCTAGACCATAGTAGACGGATAGTAGCCAGCTAGCCGATGTTACGATTTAGCTGTGTTGTCTTGATTATTATTTTTGAATACAGGCACGACTACCCCGAGTGCAGAAAATCTGCGACATTAGTATATGATCGCATGTATCGAGCATAATAAAAAGTTTTCATGTTCACAAGGTCCTATCAGGACCATAAGACATTGAGATCAAAATTTTAGACAATCAGTTGGGTGGACCTGTTGGGACACGAGAGGCTCTGTTATACCCCCAAAGCGGAGAATCACATGTAATTTGGCATCGAACCGTTATGCACACATTCGAGTCAATGATGTGATGATAGCCGTTGGCAAGCTTCCGTTCGGTACGACGCGGCACTATCCGCAGCTAGATACTGCAAGATCGGGAGAGGCGGAGTGCCGGTCCTCTACCGACTGGCCGAGACCAAGAAAAGCACGGTGCTTGGTATTTGGATGGTTCTATGCGACAAGATTTGTGCTTCTACGCAATTGTCCGATGGCTGGATGTAGAGCTGACCTCGGTACATGAGGTTTTGATGCTGTCGCGTGCAACCCCGATACTCTCACACAAATATCCGCGTAACGACAACATTAGCATGAATTGGCCCTCATCGCACACATGAAGGCTTATGCTTACCGTGTCAATGTTAATAGAGCATTGATAGATATGATCAACAAAAACATGATCGACGCCAGCCGCACTCACCCAGCTGCATCCATGCTTCACCCGCGTGACCGCATAACTTCACACAACCACTTCCAAACCTCACAGAACAAAAAACAAAAAGAACGAACCGCATTACAAGCCTCTCCAGCGGGGAATTGAACCCCGGTCGCCGGCGAGTTGGAATGACAAGCCGGAATACTGACCACTATACTACTGAAGATTGAGCGAGTTCGAATCTCTAATGAGATGTTGATGGCTGTTTCAGATATTAAGTGAAATATATCCTACCACATGAACGAGCATTGGATTGAGCCGGCTCTGATACTATCGACGAAGCCTAGAAGCAGAGGAAATTTCGTTCGGGCAGCAGCAATGTGTGAGAGTGGGTCTCGGGTAATAGCCCAGACGTGGTTGGCTGTGTGGAGTCGGATCCGTCGATATGATTGGCGGGACCTCCGAGCATAACTCGCTATACTCCAGTCTGCTTCTTGAGACTGCTCCGGACTGTGTCAATTACACCTGTAGCCCGATGCAGTAATTTTGCACCTCTTTTCTGCGGCTCTGCATGACCATGCTCGACCGGTGAAGCCTGCCGCACACTTATGTGTCCTCCCAGTCAATTTCAGGTTTCGGAAGCCGCAACTTCGGACTTCGAGGGCTCTTCCATCGGTGAAAATCAAGGAGGTGTAGATGAGTAACATGCTCGAGGGATGAATAAGAATAATGTGGCTGATGACAGCAGGGGTAGGCGAGTGCATGGCATTGGCCTCGTACAAATAATTCCGAAAGGAGTAAGAGGAAGATGATGATTGAGAAATGGAAATCTGCACTCTGTACATACTCACAGGACTCACTTGAATTGCCGACTTGCCCTGCTGCAAATAATCTTCCGTTGTGCCTGGATGGTTAGGACCAAGGAAGACCCTTGGTCAGGGCCATGTACTATCAGCTTCGAGGTGGACATTTGCGAATGTGACAGAGGATGAAACGGCGCAATCCACTGAGAAGCGACGATCGTCCCGAGCGTCGTACGGTGGAATCTGATGAACGCTGCCACGCCCTGTTGGTGAGGCGGTGCAAGCCAGCCACGTGTGGCACATGCGAGATACGCGACACAACCCTCGTCGCCCAGCAGATGCGAGTACCTTGAAATAGCTCGCGCAACCCTGCAGCGGTCCGATACTTGAACGGCCGACGATGCCGATCATGGACAATAAACATGGGCTTGCCATGGAGCTCGTCGACAGCACGCAGCTACGTCACATGTCTCAGCAACACGTAGCGGTGGTGAGTCGCGGTGCATGGGCGGTCGACGGAGTTTGGGGCGTAGAAATGCAGCGAAACATGGCGAGGCGGATCAGCGAAGAAGCGGTGGCTCGAGGCGTGAGATTCTGCAAGTGGTCTACTGTGGTATGGGGCGCGGTCAGCCAAAGCAACAGCTCGGAGGAGAGGCTTGGCGAGGGTGACGAGCTGACAGCCGCACGGAGGTCTGGGAATGCCCTTCGATGTTCATATCGAGAGATGAGGGACGGCCGGAATGGCTTCACGGCAAATAGCATCATTGGCGATGAGGATGGGCGGGAGGAATCACAACGGCAGAGCAACATGGATCAAGGGAATCGCCTTGTACAAGGCCGTACTCAAGACGCTATTGAGGGTGCGGGCAGGGTGGTATTCAGCGTCTCTCGTGGCTGAGTCGAATGCAGGCTGTCCTCCGCCTCAGCACACATACGAGCAACATTGGCGCCCTCGCAACCTCGACCGCTCAGCTCAGGCCGCTCGTTTTCCTTCTTACCGTCTCTCCTGCCTTCAGATAAGTTTCTGACATCTGCCGACACTCGCTATATCTCCTGTTGCTGCCGTATTTCCGTCTGCCTGCTGCTGTTCCCACCTCGGCGCTAAACAGGCAATCCACGTACCGAAGCGATCTGCACCGCGTCAGGCTGATTGCGCGTGCCAGGAATAGTGAGAGCCTCATCTGCTGCACCCAAGATAGAGACAGCTGAGCGTCGCGAAACACGCCGCACCGGTCGCTCGTCCCATTTTTCAGATTTAATTCGCGTGCGCTGCATGAGGGGATACTTGAACGGCTCGCTGGCACTGCGCGAGAGCTGAAGTAGTGGTCGAGGTCGAGCCCCAGGCAGCTGAATCGCGAAGCTCCCCGCAGACGGCGCGAACGACAGCTCAATGCGCGGCGGCAACAAGAGCTACATCCACATTGGCGACGAGCGCTATGAGAAGAGGGAGTCGACGCCGTGGTACTGGCGCCTGATTGCTCTTGCCTCCTCGTGGATGATTCTGGGAGGGTGCGTCGTGCCTTCCTGCCGGTCAACGTCGAGATGGAAGCTAACACCCACGCAGCTACCTCATTCTGCCCGGCCTCTACGCAACAGATCCCCAGCTCAGATTCAGCCAGGCGGTGCTCTCCGTCTTTGTCGTCGCCCTTCTCACCGCCGGCTACTCCTTCACCGCGCTGCTCTGCTTCGCCTGTCGCAATGAGCTCTTCCAGGCAGAGGCCGTCTTTCTGTATGCGCCACAACCTTGAACTGCACCGCAAGCACTAACACACGACAGCCCCGCCCTTGCCTCTTCTGCCCTCGGGCTCCTCTCGATAGCCTACAACTTTGGCTCTTCGAAGTCGTATACATGGGGCACCTCGGCCATTTCTGGCACCGTCGTGGCCACCACCGCGACACTCACGTACACCGCCCTCCTCCTATGGACACACAGCCGCATAGTCAAGATCAAGGAGAAGGCTGGGCCGCGCCAGCTGTGGTCCAACGAATCCTACTACAGCAACTTTGTGCAGAACATGTACCCCACCGCCAGCCGCGCTCCCGCTGCATCACCCGAAGCCATCATCTCCGAAGACGACCGCGTCAATCAGCAAATGGCACTTCTCCTCAGGAAGTCGGATCCGCGACCCAGCCCCGACGCGAACAGCGCTACCTTCCGGATAGACCTCCCAGAAGACCTAGAACAGCAGGCGAGGATAGCCCGCAGCCAGGAGCTCGTTGGCACACCAGGCCCGACGCATGCAGACTGGGGTCGTAATCGTGCCGACAGCAGACCGGACAGTCTCAGCGAGCAACAAGCCTGGGAGCGCTGGCAGGACCGCGGCCGGACAACGAACCGCCCGCCGAGCAGTGACCAACGGAGTAATCACTCACGAGGCCTGAGCCGTGAGGAACGGAGAAGAGAAATTGAGCTCGGCCATCCTTGACAGCCCTGTTTCGACTTGCGAATCTCCTTAACCTGACAGTCATTTGCATTTGGCACGCGCAATGCTAGCGTTGGAGTCTGGGCTTTGGCGTTTCGGTGTTGACACTCCTGCATTTCTGGTCGCATAACGGGCTTCATGTGGAATGATTTTGACGGAAATGTACATGAATGGGCGGGAAATACCTGTGACCTTTTTGCGTCGATTGACGTAGTAGTAGTGTACCAACAAATTTTGGACTCGATATTCTTCACACTCAATAGCCCTTGCCCCAATTTCCCTATAGTCTTTGTCGGACTTGGTAGCGGTAACACTGACATTTCTGCATCGCCCACCATCGCCCCCAACATAAATCCTACTGCACGTCATATCCCTGTGCGTCTGGAACACACTTGGCTTTATCTCCGCAATCGATACGCTGAAACACAAACACTTTTCGATAAATTCTCGTCTCACATGGCGTCATACCAGGCGGTCTCTTACACGCGACCAAAGTCCGTTCACAGTGTCACACTAACTACTATAAGGGGTTTACACTCCCGAGCAACCAATCATGTCCATCCCTCCAGCGAATACATCACTTCAAATAAGTAGTGCAAGGTAAAGTATGCATCTCCTATAAAGCGAGAATGGCACATCTCACCAGAAGAGAAGTGATAGTCTAATGGTACTGCAAAAAGCGGTGGAGCAAAATCGTACATGTCGAGTGAGAAGGAAAGACGACGCGGGATCTGAGTCAGCGCTGATATCGCGCCGTGGACAAAGTGCCGACGCGATCCGGGCCGTGGAGATAACGGTCGTGGCGGAACAGGTCTGACGAATGGTATAGTTTAGGGGATTGCTGATGGTAGGTTTTGTGGGGCTTGGAGTTGTGTAGTGTAGTCTGGTTTGTTATGATTTGGGTGAGATGGGAAATGCGCGGGGGTGTTATCGATACTGTGTTTTCGAACACCGCACTTGTACGGTAGAATATACAGTCTATCGATGTGGACAGTAAAGGCACGGATATATACAAAGAACGTATTCTGCATGTGTTATGATTTTGCTTAAGAAAGATATGGTTCCTGGTATAAAATGCTCCAACCCCTTGTTTCATCCCACTACCCCCTCCCAACAAGCTCAATCTAGAGCTTAATAGCAAACTGCTTCAAATACTCATAATGCTCCACATTCGCCGCAACCGTATCACGAATAACCTCCGCGCCCTCCACACCATATTTATCCGACCATTCCTTGAACATCTCGTCATCAGACTTTTGCGCTTTCTTCTGCTCAATCGTTAGCACATCTTCCCCTTTATTTCACACACACAATAATCAGTGGAAACTTACATGAGTCCGTGCCCTCAATTCCGTACTATCCAATGCATCCTCGTGGAACCCCTTCCACTTCTCAAACGCCTCCTTGGCAATAGCCTGGTCTTCTTCCGTCTTCCAAACCAACATCTCCGGCTCCCATTTAATGCCCGTGCTCTTGCAAAACGCCTCAATCATGCCCGACGGATTGTCCAAAAGGTCGTCTGCATCGATGACGCAAATCTCCACGCCTGCATTCGCATGGCCGTTGGTTCCATTGGTGCCGTTGGTCTCCGGCGCGGCCTGGTTGGCAAACTTGGGCCCGATCTGACCTTCGGCGCGGAGGTAGTCGAAGAGCTGGCGGAGCTCTTCGTAGCCGGCCTCGTCGGGGCGGAAGTTGTAGAAGCCTGTCATGGCGTCGAGGGGCGGGATTGTGCAGCGGTAGTAGCTAGGGATGCTATACTTGGGGTGGCGGATAAGGAATGTGAAGTGGTATGTTGCTAGGAGGTCTGCGGGGATGACAGTGGGATTGTTGGGCTCGCCTTTGGTGTCGTAAGGGTATGGTGGCGCGTCGGTGGATTTGCGGCTCTGCACGGGCGAGAGCTGTGTGGTATCTGTTCCAACGCCACGGCGGTAGTTCGCGAGCGAAGGAGCAACTGTGGCGGGGTTGGAGTTTGGTGGGATCCAGTACTGGGCCATGTCTTTGATGAAAGCGCGTTTGCCCTGTTAAACGTGAGTATGCTGAATACATCATTTCAGTTGTGACTAAGTAGAAAAATCAAAAGTAAAGGCATGAATTTGAAGCATTTTCGGGACTTCAACAACGTGACTTCGAAAATCAACGATGACGACGAAGTTGCACAGCGGCTCTAGATCTCAGATCCGAAGCTAAGCGCATCTGCGAGGTCATCGTTGCTGCACGGAAACGTGTCTCGGGCAGATATGCTTCTGGCTTGCGCAATGAAGCCACAGATAACGTCAATCGTGGGGTATGTGCCTAGTAATGCACCTGATCCGTATAATGGCGAATAGGAGTGGTGTAGCTGAGAGCTTTTGATTGGTGGCTCCCGACTCCCAAATCAGGGGACAATGATGGTTTGCCATTTCAAGATAAGACACTAGAAAAGGATTGCACTGACCTCTGAGTTCTCCCGAGCGATGTGGTCAAAGATGGTTCGATATGTGCTCTCCGAGTAACCGCTCTCTTTTCTCGTTTGTGCATCGCTCTCGTAGCGTTCCGCCAGACGCTCAGGGCCGAAGTAGTAGGCATCACCAAATGGCTCGTGGACACACTGAAGTGTTTTGTGCCTGGTCATGAAGACCTGCAATCAATGTCAGCAGCCTGCGACTGTGATTACGGTGAGAATTGTCCTTACCCGCTCGAAGGCTGTCGAGCAAGCTCTCGGGTGAGTAGCCACAAAGATGGGTTTTTGCGACATTATTCCGAGTATAATGTAGATTCGGGATTTTAGTCAAGTAGGATCTGTATTCCAAGAACCCTCGAGGTGCTCAAAGCAAAGGAAGACGGCTCAGGTATATTTCAAACTGACCGCGCAACTGCCCACCAAAAACACCGGGTCCAGCAAATCTTTATAGAAAACCCCATAGCCACGCAGCGAATGCCAGCTCCACAAATACTGTTGGGATCTTCCGACTCTGCGGGTTAAGATTCGCTGCTAGTGGACCTAGAACAGGTGAAAGGTCGGCACGGCAGTAGTACGGCAAAGCCAGCTAAGCCCTGGACGGAAGACACAAGTGAACGTGGCGCGCGGGAGACGCTGTGGTTGCCTCGGCGCAGCAAGGCAAATCTGTCAATGCCAACGCGCGGGATACCGCTGCACCTGCTGTCCCTTGTCTTCCAGAAGCATTCGCGCATTGGGGCGGGTCGAGTTTGCCGAATGATGTCACGGCAATCGGAAGCTTCCCCTCAGTGGAGCGCTAGCCGCTTGCGGATATGCAGGTTGCGATTGCCCGACGGCCCATCGCACGCTAGCAGACTTCAGCTGTCGAAACCCCGTTTGCCTCTCGTCTTGTTACGACGCGGAAATAATCTATTCGCGCAGTTCCAGGCACTCAGTGTGTCAGCCGATGGATCTTCCAAAGCACGACATTATGTGGCTAATTGTCGTTCGTGAGGTGCATCTTGCTTGGGATGGGGCTCGGACGTGACCGGTGAAGTTATTTTCTCATGTTCAAGTCCTTTTCATTTCCCACACGCAAACTTGCACGGCTGTTGGTTTGTGTTATGACTCGTTCAAGGTCATGAACACTATTCGGAAGAGCTCGGAATCTTTTCATGCTTCGCGACGATGGTCACCTGTCATACAGGTGACTCAAGAGGCTCGCCATTGCCTGCAGTAACCATCATTTACAATTATGCCTCGTTACGGAAAAGCCCTAGGGCTGACTATCAGCATCTTTATCAAATGGAGACTTGGACGATTTGCACCCCACAGGTCCGGCTTTAGCGTCTCATTTGGAGGCTCAATCGTGTGCTCGACGTGGTAAAACTCTCAGAGAAAAGGAGGTAAAGACTTTGGTACTTCCGCCGCTGGACTATAATCCTCGTGGCGCCACGCAATCTTGAAAGGTGGCCACGTACCTTGGGGTATCAGACTTGGAATAACGGAATCGACTGATCCAAGGGAAGCAAGTTGTCACACTGGCCATGAGCACCGACACGGGTCATTGCGAGTCATGATCTGTTCCCGTAGCACCCGTAGCTGATTGTAGCAGAGGTATGTACAGGTTGTGAAGGATGACCCTTACATCCCAAATCGTAAGGGCGCACATTGATGGCGATTTCTTGAGCAGCAGCTACACGAGTGAGCTGTGACACTGGGTCTTGCGGAGAGAAAGGACTGATGAAGCGGCTTGTTCGAAGTGGTCCGCTACGCCTATACATTATCTAAGGTTAGGGTCTACCGTTTCCTTACTCCATGGCACCTCGAGTCTACGCCAACCACAAGCCAAGAGTCCCTGCCAGGCTGGTCCGTCGGTACTGCTTCATCGATGAATTATTTTAACGCTCTCACATCAGTGCGAGCGGTCTAATCAAGCATAGAAAGGCTAAATAAATTCGGCCGCGTGCTCTTTTTACTCGGCCGCGCACCATACATAGTAGTGCTCAAGAGACTCGCTACGTACGTCTAATGATAGAGGCTGAACATATTTAAGTTCTTATAATATCAAAGTATTACATTACTCTAGAGGCTTTCAAGTATCTATTAGTACTATACTATGCTAATAAATAGGTGCGGAGACCTCCAGGAACTGGTAAGCGATAGCACCCGCCCGAATAGCTCAACTGAACGGCCGAATGTATGTTGCCTATAAAACTTGATCTAGTGTTCTGATTGCGGTGTCACGCAACAACACTAGTTGAAAGATTGTAGGGAAGGATCTGCTAATTAAATAACCATTAAACACCTACAACTGCTCCAAGTCCACCTCCATACCTCTTCGCGAAGACTTATCGCCCATCTTTGCTGAGCTTACTATGTCGCAGGTCGAGAAGCGTTCGCAGAGAGAATGTTTGGGCTTCTTGGGCAGGGTTTCGTGAAAGCTAGAGGCCCTGTCACCCCGTCCGAGCACAACGCCTTTAACTTCTCATGTCATCGCTTCTCATCTAGGCTCCCGTTCGGGGAATCAAACGCTCGCGGCGTACTGCACCGTGCGTCGGCCAGTTCTCACTCCACTGCATATAAAACGACCAGCACCCCCTTCTGACGGAGATCACTACACTGCTCATTGGTCTCAACTTGCCCTAATCTACCGGATACTCAACCAGCTATCAACTCCATTCACTACAGACTTGAAACCTCTAGCCCCCTGATTCCGAGCATCTCGATCGAATCATCAGCAGATCCACTACCTGCATCAAAGGTTTGTCTCAGCACAACTGTACACTCATTACACCGTTTCTGACATATCCCAAGTACTTCTGCACTAGCCACGGCTTCAACTATTCACTGCCTACAGCACTATCTGTTCCTTTTCGCAGCAGCGGTAAGTTGCGTGAGCATTTTCACGTCGGCCCTGGCTCACTAAGAACAGGTCATAAGCTACCTCGGCATCCTTTTCATCTCAAGGTCCAGAAAATCTCAATCAACCGCACAAGTCAGGTTCAAAATGGCTACTATCACTCTCCCCGTTCCTACTACAGGCTCAACTACGGGCGACATGGTTGGTGGCATTACCAACAACGCCAACGTCAAGGACAACTCCCCTAGCACACTCAGCAAGACACAGAAGAAGAAATTGCGTGAGCAAGCTCGAAAGGAGAAGAAAGCCCGTGCGGAAACGATCAAGAAGATCCAGTCTTCGAAGACTAAGGACACCTTCGCAAAGACAGACTTTGTCATCGCTACCGACGAGACGGCCGCTGCAACTTCGGCGCCTCCCGTGCTAGGAACTTTCTCAGCTGATACCACTTCTCAATCCTCAACGAGCACGGTGTCTGACACTGCATCACTCTCCCATGTCTCTGCGCTACGCGATGAGACTGACAAGACAGATCGATTGGCAGCCTCTTTAACTCTGGAGGAACGTGGCTTGGATACACCACAGAACAAGAAGTGCCCTGCGCCATTGCTGCGAGACACCAACAAGCTCCGCAAGAAGGTGCCGGTCAAGAAGGGTCGAGTGCCTCTTGATGAGACTGCCAAGAAGAACCACAACATGCACAACTACACTCTGGCGGCCGTAACTACCAAACGCAAGGAGAATAAGATGACTTCTACACCATCTCAGACTTCTGGGAAGATCTCACCGATGTCTCGTCGTTCATCCGGATCTAACACACCGGCTGTTGTCCCTGCTACTGCCCTGCAGGCTAAGTCACCTTCATCAGCTGCCTCGACCGCTCGTGCAGGCGAGCGTTACGAGGTTCCTATTATAGATAAGTCATTGGACTTTTTTATGGCCAATCATGTTCCGGACTCCACAAAATCTCGCGACATTCTCGACGAAGACTTTGAGGATATGTACGCTAGCGGCCCGGCTATCTGGCCTACCCCAGACACCGTCACCCATCAAATGAACAAGTGTAGTGTCCTGGAGGACTCAGGGGCCATCATCGACGTAGGCCCCAAAGAAGAGAACATCGCAATCTGTATGGATACTGCCTTCCCCCTACACGATGCACCTGGGGCCGATCAGGTGACCGAAGGATTACCACCCACCGAAGATGAAGACTTGGTAGCATCTGGAGATGTCAGCTGTGTTACATTTGCACAAAATTTGCTGGCTTCATCCACCAACACTTCTCTTGATATACTCTCCACCGAGGTGGTCGACAATGACTGTCTACCTACTATCAACCTCCTCGCGCCGCCAAAGATGTCCGAAGAGACTTATGTCCTCAAATTCCTCGCTTTACCAAACGGTCCAGGTCAAGATATCGCCGAGCGCAAGCTGAACGACAAACTTGTCTCTCTTCACGTTCTTCCCTACGTAACGCCACCATCGGTAGGTCGAAAGCAGAAGACGAAGACCCAGATGTCTCAGAAGCTTGATACAGCCATTGTCTCAGTATTCTCCGCAGCAGAGGGTGTCATGGAGTCTATTGAAAAGTCCCAGGTGGAGGGAACCACTGAAATGCCAACCATGGACGTCTCAACCGACTTAGAGACGTCAATTACTAAGGAATTCATCATTGGGGACGCTTGCAGTGACTCTTCCGGCTCCGACGCCAACGAGAAGGCACCATACCGCCAGTCGTCTTCACGAAGCCGCTCTGGCACGCCACCGTCTTTAGCGTCCTCGCGCCGCTCCTCGACGCCGCCTGAAGCTGAAGTTCATCTCGCGAGCAACACCTATCTGGGTCATACGTCACTTGAAGACTTCATCGATACACTTGAGTTCGAACAAGACGGAACAACTACCAAATACGACATCCTGCATACCTTCACTGCATTGTCTTTCGCAGAGTTCAAAGCACTGCACGGTCGCTCGCCCGACATCATTGACTTTGATCTAGATGCTGTTGACGTGCAGCGAAAGATCAAACTCGGCCGCACATCACTGTACGCGTTCTTGCGCGCCGTCACATTCGACGATCACGACATCGCCCGTGTTGCAGATGTCATCTCGACGTTTCGGACGGCTGCGATGAGCCACACTGCACCGTCAGCGAAGTTGAAGATGGCTTTGATGTTCGAGCGGTAAGCGTGTCTTGCATTCCCTGATATTTATTGGAGAATATAACTCCAATCACTGTCGGAGATGAGGATATGCCACAGACCCGTCGTGGCACGAGCGGTGTATCGCTGGAGATATACAGACTTCTCATCACCCGATTAAGCCCTGTCCGGGCACTATTTTTGCGCATCGAAGAGCGAGCAATTCATAACGACACCAATACCCACCCCCCACATCGCACCGCCGGTTTGAGCCAATAGCATATCTGCTATACTCACCATATTCACCAACCTTTCCCCTATCCTCACTAGCACCGGTTTGAGCTAATGACACCTCGTCATACTCGCCAATTCCCAACACTCGGTTCGAGCTAATAGCTTCATCGCTATACTCATCATTCCCCTTCCCCTTGCACAAGATGGTTTGAGCTAATGGCATGGCATCCATTTCATACTCGCCATGTGCCCTTTAATAGTAGCTAGGTTGTTGCTCCCACATCCGATCGTTTGAAACTCAGTCTCGCCTTTGGGCTGTAGAGCGGTATCACGGTTGGGTGTGGTCGAGGGAGGCTTTAGTCAGGATATCTGGAATAAGAAAATGTTACATCCATACAACCGTGTGTTTTCGCTGTTCCGTCGTCCACCGTGCATGGTGGTAGTGCTCTTGAGGCTTACAACGTACTTCTTATTACATAGGCTGGATGTATTCACGTGTTACTAAAATAAATGTTATGTGCTAGCCTGGAGGCTTTCAAATATCTATTAGTGATATGCCACGCTTCCAACGAGATGCGAAGACCTTTAGGAACTACTAGGTAATAATAACCGGCCGGCCCGACACAGGCAACACACCTCCTAGAGAAATCGAAGAACATGATGCACCACAGAATCTAACATCGAAGACGGACTACGACTACGTCGAATTAGACACGTCGATCCTCAAAAATAAGCCTGACAATATGATCGATCACAGCCGATTTTGGTCGCAGAACGTGGCCGCGCATACTGGTGTTGACAGGGACTCCGGCTGAAAGTATCTTGCCCAAGAGAATGTTGAAGAATGCCCAAATCCTGATGCAAACGCGTGCAATCCATATTGGACATTTGGAATACTCTGTCAGGCATAAGGAAACCATACCATGTAACATTCGCTATCAGCACTGCTCCCATTACTTGTATACTGGTGTTCGTGAATCTCTCCACAATGACCAAGTCTCGCTGCCGCGCCGAGTATACTCAGCGAACGTGGTAACTGCTCCCGTGCCATGTGTTACCATGTCGAACCATAAGTGACTGCCAGAGACTTCTAGCCAGGCATCGTCGATCGCGGCATGCTACCAACCAAAATTACAACACTTCCGAAGTGCAATACATATGCCTGGTTCTCTTGACGTTCGTTTCATTGTTACTGTAGCCTGGAGATCAGCCCTAGCGCACCGATTGCCCACACATATCGACCATGAAGCCTTTCTCTGGAGCACTGGATGTGTTGTAAAGAACTCAAATACTCAATCAAGACGAACCCTCGAAAATAATGTGTAACAGGTCCGTATCCGCATATACGTGAAGTCTTACCCTTCATCCTCACACCCGTGACTCCCACACGGCCATGAATCCACCGTCACTACATCAGCTCCTTCATCGCGAACCACGCATCACGCAGGGCTCTTCATGCGTACACAGCATAAATGCCCACTTCCCAAACACTCTATCTCCAGGAAAACCTCCGCTGTCAAGATCTTCAGAAAAGTTCTTGGACAACTCACAACCTCCGTAATCCTTCGCCGTCAAATACCGCAATTCGACGTACCAGTTGTTTCAAGCAGGCTTGAATGATCCCCTTTCTTGTAGCCTGCATCGCGCGAAAAGTAGTCTCTCGCGCAATTTCATCGAAAATGCAACTGCAACCTGGGCAATGGCGTGCGTCTTTCTAGATCCATATCCTCTGACGCCAGCTAATACGCTGCAGTCGATCGCGCGAAACGCCTGTTCGCCGCGGGGAAGTGGAAATACTGGCTCCTCGCTCTCGCGGGCATACTTTACAGTCCGCTCCAACTCTCTCCCTTTCTCGAAGAGCGTGTACTTACAACTCGCAGCTGCCGTGTCGGTCGGGTGCTTGAATAAGCAAAGACTCTTGATGAGGAGCTTGTATCTCGCGTCGTACTCGCCTTCTGCTGGGACACAAGTGCGTATTGGGTACTTTGGTAAGTTTCCAATCTCGTTTTTCTACTACATGTGTTGTAGATAGTTTCGTGCTGACGCAGTGGAAAGGAGTTTGCGTGCAAACCCCGCAAATGCCGAATGATTGGATCTGCTCGCGATTCCACAGGGACAAGACTATTGGACTTGAAGGCGAAATACTCCGGCTTGTTCGCGCTATCAAAGCACTGCAGAGTAATGCGCTCTATCCGCTGCCTGCGATCGCTGCAGGTCTACTGTTCATTCTACTCCCTGCATTCTTACTCCTTCGATCGCGCAGCGAGCGGGCTAAGCGCGGGATCATTTGGGCGTGGTGGTTCTCGTGTGCTGTTGCGCTGGCAGCGGGACTATTGCCTATGATGGTGAGCCAGGCGATGCATTATGTTGGGCCGGTGTATCAGAAGGATACGCTGGTGCAGTTCAATGTCATGGGCATGGTGTTGACGTGGATTGCAGTGGCGGCGCATCTGGGGTTTGTGGGCGCGGTGGTGTGGTACGATAAGATGGGAAGTGAAGGAGCGGAGTATGAGATGGAAATGGCAGAGACGGGGCAGTATCCGGGGCGTTAATCAGAAGAGTTGAGGCGGGGTTTTAGAGTTTGGGTAATTAAATGTATTGTGGAAAACGCCGGGGTATGCAGTATGTACACGCGTACGCTCAGTCTTGAGCAGCGCTGGCAAATTCTCCCTTGTAATACTACACAACTGTTAGAATGCCTATTCAGTGTGAGCAAGCAGGCCTCGGACTTTGAGGAAGCTCGCACTTACTTCTGACACATTCTTGGCCAGCTTAGTGTCTCGCATCCTCTTGCCAGCGGGCACTTTCCAGTCATTCACGTTCCACCACCACCGTCGTATCTTGGCGCCGAAGCTTTGCCCGCTGAACTTGGCTGACCGATTCCAGTGCCGCCATCCGCTGAGCAGAAGCGTCCACAACACGCCTTGGGCGAAGCAGAAGATGACCTGGTCCTTCAGGGTAATCCACAGCACGCCCTTCCATGACTCGGCCTGCTCTATGCTCTTGAGATAGCTCTGTTCGAAGCGCAGGTCCGGCAGCGGAGGCATGTTTTGCCGCCGCGGCACGGGATTGAGCACGCTGATGGGGATCTCATCTTCTGCGACGTTCGAATCGGCGTCCGGATCGGGGTATTGATCGAGGGTGACGGGCTGCTTCTCGGATGCGGCAGTCGATGGGTTCAGGTCGTGGCGGGGCGAGGGGTGGCGCTTGATGGATGCGCCCTGCAGCGTCGACGCGATCTCGGTTGGAATATTCGATTCCATGGCTTCTGCGTCTCCAACGCCGGTGAAGCTTGTAGTGGGCGCAATGGCGGAATTACACCTCGCCTCGGAAGTGAATGTACAGTCTTGGCATTGACGTGCCTTGTGGTGCTAGCGCGCTGGACCCTGTTAGCGGCCCGCATCTTCAAGTCAAGTTGACGCACGGCGACGACCCCACGACAGCTGCCCACGGCAACCGCAGCTTCACCCGCCTCTCCACCAATTCTTACCACACACAACCTGCCAAGATGGGGAACCAACCGTCGGCGATCCTGGACAACATCGCCTCCGGCTCGAATTGTGCGTACCAACAACACGGCGCGCGCGGGCTCGTGTGAGCGCCTGGGGGGCTGAGAATGTCATGCTGATGCGCTGCAGTCGACCGCGAGGAGGTGGACAGACTGAGGAAGCGCTTCATGAAGCTAGACAAGGTGCGCTATATCCCGTGTGTTGTCGTCATAGCCTTATATTGAACGTTCATGCAGGACAACTCAGGCACCATTGAGCGCGACGAGTTCCTAGCCCTCCCCCAGATCTCCTCGAACCCCCTCGCCACACGCATGATCGCCATCTTCGACGAGGACGGCGGCGGCGACGTTGACTTCCAGGAGTTCGTCTCTGGCCTTTCAGCATTCAGCAGCAAGGGCAACAAGGAGGAGAAGCTGCGCTTCGCCTTCCGTGTATACGACATTGACCGCGACGGCTACATCAGCAACGGCGAGCTCTTCATTGTGCTCAAGATGATGGTTGGCAGCAACTTGAAAGACCAGCAGCTGCAGCAGGTGCGTCGGAACTAACAAGACGCCCATGACGCATGGTGCTAACCCGCTACAGATCGTCGACAAGACCATCATGGAGGCCGACCAAGACCGCGACGGCAAGATTAGCTTCGAGGAGTTTATGAAGATGGTCGAGCACACCGATGTCTCCATGAGCATGACCCTAGACCAGTTCTAGGCGGCTTTTCCTTCACCATCGCGCATCCACTTTGCTACGAGCAGGACGCTCTCCCGGCGAGGCGTTGGCGGTGTTCAGGGCCTTTTGGCACGGGTCTGGGAGGATCTGATATCCATGAATACACGAATGAAATTCTTCACGACCGCGCCTGCTACGTTATACACTTCGTATGGAATTTAAACGTGGATAGATTAGAGTGGAACCGCAAGCTGCAGCACGTCACTTTCTGCGCACGCCAGTCCGCGTGTTAGTGCCCTGCTGCTTTCATGTTTGGTAGTTGTTACACGAAATCCATTCCTAACCACCTTATGCTTGCCGATCCATATCCAACATATCCGCTCGACCAGAACGCTTAGATCCCCTCCGTAACTTCTTTTACCGACAGCGCAAATAGATGCAACTACTACTACTAGAGTAGCAAAGACATTCTTAATGCAAAAGCCCAGAGGCCCTCAATGCGTTATAAGGACAGTATTGCAGACGTAAGCACAAGCGAGGGCATTCAGGGGTGCCCCGTAGGAGCTGTCAAGGTGCAGTAGTACCTCACCGAGTGATTTTGATAACCGCTGAGCATTATAAGATCCACGCTTGCCGTGTTTGAAGGCTCTAGAACGAGAAGGTAACACGGATGTGGCTGGGAGTCTCGTGGACTAATGAGAAGCCGACGGATTTGCACAGCCTGCCTTCGTACTTTGTCCTGGTCTTCGGTCTAACCTTCCATAGCTCTTTTCCGAGAGTATCACGCCTGGGAGGATCGAGCCCTTGGCCAGGCTTGGCTAGCACCTCTTTGCCAATAAACTCACGAACAGCAGCGGTGTGGTGCGATGTGACGAATGAAGCTTCTCCGGTCTTGGGGCTCTTCTTGTCGAATATGTAGCGATACCTCTCAGGTCAATACTCTATGTTGCCTCAATTCTTGACGGCTTTGGCGGTGATAGAGTACTTTTCGTATTTCGATGAATCTAAGCCGTTGTCGTCGTAGGACACGATCAAATGTATCTCTGGAAACTTCGCAATGACTTCTTTGACCTATTACTTTATAACGCCTGCCAGAACACTGCGATGCATAATCTCATAAACTGGCCTACCAGATTCGTCAAAGTCCTGGTGGAATCAGGTGTAGAAGGAAATTACCAGGGTTATGAGTGATGTATCCATGCCTGTCTGATCACAGGCAAACATACCACTAATCTTCAGATCCTTTAGAGATTTAGCAGCCTCACGCGCGGAAGCGAGTGCATCTGGAGGCTGCGGTACGTACCCAATGATCGCCAGTAGCATTGCCGCTACACCGGTAACGTGCTAGTAGTACAACGAAACATCCTCAAGCCCGGGGAGCAAGCACTTGTTCTTTACATTACCATTCTCGACGATCTCTTCCATCCGAAGCCCACTAGCGCTTGGTCTTAATAGCAGGCCTACTTGCGACTGTATGCCTGTGTGAAGGGAGTTCATCGCGTAGTATGATGCTTCTTGGTGGTTATTACCAGCGGCTAATGACATACCCGCCGTCCACCCATCGTCTTGAGCTGAATATACTCACATACTTATGAAACTCTACTCTTGTAATATCTTGGAGGCATTTAATAGCAGATCAGTGTTATGGTGCGCATGTAGAATTATGTGAAGGCGTCTAGGAGGTGTTTAAAGGTTGAAAGTAAATGCGCGTAGCAAGTCTTGAGGATATCCAGCCGAGCACATAGCAAAATTACACGGCCGAATATATCTTTCCATGAATTCTATTCTATATATGCAGCGATCTCGCAGTAATCTTTTGTAAGTGCGTTTACAGTATCCTGCTCTCAACGTGTATGTTACCTCTGAAATTAGCTTAATGAGCTTAAGCAGCTTAGTTCAAAGCCACGTAACCTTGTTCTTAAGAGATCTTAATTTAGATTTATAGCACAAGAGGCCAGAGGAAAGACTCACATATGAAGCTACCTGATAGATCACGGGCTCTTTCACGTGCTCTTGAGGCTATGCTAGGAGTAACTCTTCTAGTCCCCCCTCTTCATCCACCCTGCCACCCCTGCCAGCCTCCGTACGTCAATTTTCCTTACTAATCAAGCTTCAATAAAGCCAATTTGAGGTCCTGGACACTAACAATCAAGCTAAGCTAAGGGCTTCAGACGGCTTGACTATCTTGTCAATCATGGTATTCGGGCCTAATACGGTACCACCTCGTTGTCGATTGTGCTCAGCACACGCTGCGATAGACCAGGGACTTGCTAATTTTCGCACAGAATCTCTCCATCGCCTCTCTGGCGAATCTTCATAGGTAAGCTGGTATCTTCTTCGGTCTGCCAGCTAGATTCTCAAGCATGCTCCCACTCTGCCACAGAATCTCTCCATCGTCTCTCTGGCGAAGCGTCATGGAAAAAGTGGTTTCTTCTTCGGTCTCCCAGATGGAGTCTCGAGTTTCCTCCCACTGTTCGTCCATGACATTCACTACGCGTTCTGGGATCATCATAGTCCTGATCTGACCGTCGATTGTGTCCATTTTGAACCGCGCGCGAATGTGGTCGAAGAATTCAGCTCTTGAGGCTTGAGGTTGAAGCTGCAGTTGTGCTTTGAATACGAGGTCACTGTCCAAACCTTCTTCGCGCAGGTACTCCCTGTAAGATTTCGCGAATGGTGCTTTAGAGTCATACTTGCAGATCACCGTGACCGGGCGGGCTTGTCTTAGTGATCGACCAATGGAGTCATCTGCCTGCGTAGCAGCTACGAGCGAACCGGAGACTTTGGCTGCTTCGACTGCGGACGATGGAGTTGGCGTATCAGCTGGGAGCAATTCGGGGTCGACCGCGGACGATGGAGCTGCGGTTGCGCTCATCTGCCAGCATACGATTAGTGCTTGGCCTCAACGAATGGAAACCTAGTTTTCCGCCCATACTCACCTCAACGTCCATTAGAACAGCCCGCTATGCACCGCTGCTCGACAGGGCGAAATCTCGAGGTTGGGGCCCTGCGTAGGTCGCCAGCTGTGCCGGACTGAAGCTCGCGAGCTGCTGCGTTCGTACGCTTCTGAAGCGGATGACAAGTGCGAGGCTGGCAGCATGAAATTACGGATTGGATCGAGAGAGGAAGAAGTTGGAGGAGGAAAAGAAAAATTATTGCGGCGGGGTCGCGGGCTGTTTGTCTTTCACCTCCGCGAGCGCCAACACACCGCCACCAGGCAACCACTCACGTTGCCCCACATTGGCTCGGTAAAAGCAAACGAGTGATATGAAGACTTTAGTACTTCCGCTGATTGATGACCAGCTTTTGATCATGGGCATGTTACCCTCGAGGCGAGACAGCACGGGATGAGGCAGGTACCAGATGGGTAAATAGGTCAATCATCCCATAGGAATCAACTGATACATATTTCATCAACTCTGTGAATTCGACAAATGCAGAGTTTGAGGTTTAGTCATGTCATCGAACATACCTCTCAAAAAGTAGTGTTTGGATCAAGTGCTGCAGGAAGTATACATGCTTGGGAAGCTCCACAGCATTTGGATCATATCAGCACCTACAGTGAGCTTCAAGGTAGATTCAATTTCAGTGCGAGAACCCATTTATTCAGAGCAATCTAGCAGCATGCCGCGGCTCACCCTTTCCAACCGCTCATGCCCGTGATGCGCTAAACTTCTATGACCTCTTCTTGGCATACGCCACTATGATTTCCAATCCATATCGAAGATATTCGCTCAATCAGAAGGCTTGGAGCCCTTGCCAGGATCTTGAGAACACTTGAGTATGATACGGTCCACCCTTGCCGCGGTTGGTGGTCTTAGGACGAGAACATACCACGAATCTGGCTGGGAGCTGTGCGTTGCCCGCCGCTGTCTCCATTGCATCCTCCGCTGCAGCAACTGCACGCTCGTCCTCAGACCTCTACGCCGCAAATTCAACCTCGTTTTCTGCCCCAGCAATTGCGCCCTCGTGATCCGCCGCAGTAGTTGAATCCTCGTCATCTTCTTCGTCCTCCGTGATATCGAGTTCTATGTTCTGCAGACGGAGGAAGAATTGAAAGGACGGATTCAACTGCACCTCCTCATTGTTGAACTTTTCCCTCTGCTCTTTTGTCGTGCCAGTCAGATCGTCCACTTTGAACTCCTGCAGCTGGTCCAGCTCCTTGCGTAGACGTCTCAATCCGTCCAAAGAAGCGGCATCGTTCTTGCATGTTGCATCCTTGAGACACATGTCGTCGTGGCGCTCGGCACGCGATTGCCATAAATCCGGGTCATCTCAATCATCTAGAGCGCAAGCGATGAGGATGCAATTCTTGGCGACAAAGTATGGAGGCAGCGAAGGGTCTCTGGTGCGCACATGTCAGCAACCTCCAACATATCTCAATCATGTTCCACATACTGTACGTTCTTCTTTGTTTCTCGGATGCAGGGCTCGGTATGGTTCCCGTCGGACGGCTCCGCGCTGCGTCATAATGCTGTCGGTAGCGACTAACCCTGGCCAGTGTTGGGGAGCTACCGGAGGAGGTGAGGAAACGATCAGAAGAGCGCGAAATGTGGCAAGGCGAGAAAATATGGGGAGAAATTACGGGAGCCATGAACAATCCGCCGTGGAGTGGAGAGTGCCGCGCCAAAATATCTTCCCCCTCCACCTGTACCCATTACCCTCCCGGCTTCAATCACCAGTAGCCCTCCAAAGAGTCTCCCCCGCATGAGCATGCCGACTCATACTCGGCAGAACAGGGCTTTGACATTGGCATCGGATCGAAGAGACGCGCAAAGGCAACAGGGAGTCGATCGAAGAAGCGGCAATGAGCTGAGGCAGATCAGTCATCGGACTCACTCTGAACAATCCGCGCAAGCGCCAGAGCTGATACGACCTTACGACTCAGCGCAGACAAGCACACGGGATGCCTCAACAAATGGCGCGAGACACGCCCCAAGCTCCCTGTGACAGAAAAGGTTCTTTCCAGCAAAGTTAACCTCACCACGACACACGTAATGCTATTAATCGACCGCGCTGATATGCAGGGACTTCATATACCGAATCGAATTTGCCACCGTCGAGGTTACATGGGACCCCGAGTAGCCGAAGACTCAGGGAGGCCGAGATCACACGAAAGAACAAGAGGAAGAGCTGATCGACGGTTGCAATAATAAATCTTTAAATGTACGTGAGTATATTCATCTCATGAAATGAAGATTGAACTGGCGTAGTGATTCTTCGTTGCATCTATACACAGTCCACGATGGGGTTTATTTAACCATTTCATCATTCAATACTCTCAAGCTGATTGGGCAACTCATCCTTCCAATCTTCAAGCCTGCTGTGCGCTATAATCCTATCGCCTCTTCTTGGTTTACACCTTCTGTCCGACCCTCTGATGCTGCGCCTCAACGCTCGCACGATCATCTGCATTCTCCATTTCAACTGTTGCCGCCTTCTCGCCTGCGCTGTCGAGCATATCTGCCATGCCGCCATGGCCTGCAGTAAGTTGGGCGCCCTTGCGACCGATGAGGTACCACGGGAGGTTGAACATCTCGTCCATGGACTCCAGCGATTTTCCACTTGTTTCAGGAAGGAAGAACCAGACCCAGACGAGGCCAACGGCGGTGACGCAGCTGAAGAACAACATGGTACCGCCGGTAGTCATGCCAATGAACATGAGAGGGACGGCCTATGTTTGTGTTAGTACTTTTCTTATTACTTTCACGGGGCTTCATATCGAGCTTACCTTGGAGTTTCCATACTGGTTGACAAAGTGGAAAGTCATGGCAATCGAGCCACCCAGCGCACGAAGACGCAGCGGGTAAATCTCGGAGTTGATCAAGTACTGGATGCTGTTCCATCCTAGCGCCCATCCGAAGCCACTGAAGTATATCATGACAATCGCACCCATAGCAGCGTGCTTCTGGCTCGCAGTCTGTGGTACCGACTTGTCGCTGACTTTGTTGTCGATGAGGAGGAAGATGGCCATGTACAGCATCGAGACGAGCTGTAGGGTGATACCGGTGGCTAGGGACCGCTTACGGCCAATAAAATCGATCAAGAAGAACGCGCAGATCATGCTGCTGACGAATTTTACAACTCCGAAGATGGCAGTAGCGAAGAGCTTTTCGTTTTGACCGGTGGTGCCCTGGAAATTCGATGTTAGCATCTGGTGGAGGTGTAGACTTCAGATGTAGATGATCCCGATCGGGACTAGCGCCTCGGCGAGCAACCCAGCGCAACATCTTCGACATGAAATTGGAAAAAACGCTTACCATCATGGCAAAATATTGCGGTGCGTAGATTGTGATGGAGTTTGCACCGGACCACTGCGAAAGTAGCTGGGAGAAGATACTGAGTTGGAGGCGGTAAAGGTTGGCCCTGCTTGCGAAAAGCTCGCGAATTGGTCCAAGCCACGTGGTTCCCATGGTCGCTTCGCGCTCGCGGTTGAGCTGATCGTTGATGTCAATGATCTCCGAAGAAACGTAGGGGTGGTCGGCTGGGAGCTGACGCAGTAGCGACAGGTTCTCAAGAGCCTCCTCATGACGGCCGACTTTGATCAGCCAACGAGGTGATTCGCGGCTGAAGAAAGAGAGTGTAAATATAATACCAGCGAACATCAGGTGCATGCTGTTGGGAACGAGCCATTGAGCGTCGGTAGCGGAGGAGATGTGAATTGATGATCCCCAAGACGCGAAGTAGGCAAGCATAATGCCACTGTCCGATACATTAGCAATTGCGCGCGATCGAAAAACCATGTCTGGAACTCACATATAGACAGATCCGGCGAAGGCGCAGACGCAGAGACCACGAATGGCCCTTGGTGCAGTTTCCGCCAGATAAGTCGGTGCAACGACAGTGGTCTGACCAATACCAACACCAGCAATGAAGCGTCCCGCATAGACCATGCCAATGTTGCCAGTGGCAGATGATGCAAGGAAGATTGCAATGCCAGTGACCCAAAGCAGACAGAGCTGTCGTGTTGCCCAGAGACGGCCGATCTTATCGGTCAAGTAGAAGGCGATCATGGCCCCAAGAATGGAGCCCATCTGAACCATAGATGTGATGTTGGACAAGAGTTCCGCAATCTCATGCTTCGACTTAGACTTGTCATCGAGACCAAACTTCCTCCTGAAAGGTTTGAGTTCGGCTGTCGTACCGATGAGACCTTCGTCGATACCACGCGCTGCGCCCATAAGGCCTGTTTACGGGTTAGCTAGCTGACCTGGGAGAAATTTTGAAGAGCATGGAAGGAGTATGGTTTCAAGAACACTTGTGGAAAGGCTTACCGAACACGAAAACACCAAACCAAAGGCGCCAGTTGAGCGACTCCTTTGGAGTATCCTTCAGGTTTGCTCTCCATGGGTTCCACATGATGGGCAACAATTTCTTTGGCTTGGAAGAAGTTTGAAGCGAGATGGGACGGATAGAATGCTACCCAGGAGTGTCACGACATCTGAACGAAGGCAGCGTGAAGAGTCTTTATACCTAGTCAGTAGCGTGTGATCCCCAGTCCTGGGGTTGCACCATGCGGAGATGCAAAATGCGGAGCGATCATGACACGCTTGTGCTCCTCAACCCAGTCCTAGCACGCGGAGCGACCGAATCGCTGTCAACGACCATGCGCTGCCAAGCTGCCACCTGCTGAACTGGTTGCTTGAGGTAATTTTCCCCCAGCTTATCGTTCGAGGCATTCATGGGGGCCCCGACTTGTCCCGTGCTGTCTCGCCTCGAGGGTAGGATGCCGATGATCAAAAGCCGACGGATTACTGGCTGTTTGCGCCCTCGTAAGACCAGCGCAACCACTATCGGCCACGAGGTTACATGCCCAGAGACGCGGCGCAGTTTCTTTGCATGCTTCGAATGCTTGGGTGGGGCAAAGCTTCCTTGTCCATGCAGTTTGCGGAGCTTAGCACCGGCGCCGTTGACGTGCGACCACCAATCGCACGCGACGATCGGCGCGTTGAATGACCCCCCGCAATCCTTCAGCCCGTGTTTTCTATACCACGAACGCCGAAGACGACAATTTCTCGCGACTGGGGTGTCCGATCCCGAAGAGCTGCCGAACAATGCACAGCGTTGATTTGTTGAAAGACTCGCACGCGGATGCACAAGTAGCATCGGTGGTCCGTGGCGAGGGCCACTTTCGGTCGACACCACTCCGAAGCAGCCACTATTCCCAAAGTCGTCCTTTAGCGGTCGGCGGTGTGATTTTGACAGAAGCGGCTCCACCACGTGCGACTCCCTTGTTCAGGGCCTCGACTTCGGCACCGACTGGCGGAATACCTCTTTTAGGTGCTTCTCCATATTCAAATCTTGGGTCTCGACTCTAGAAAAGACTGCCTTCCACGCCAGCTATCCTATCGACATGGCTGACATGACGATACAGATAGCCCATCTCTTTCTTGAAGCACTCGACACTCATGAAGAGACCTGGAGTGACTACAACCAAGCAGTAACCAATGTCGACCAGAGTAGGGTTGACCAGAAGGATCAGAACGTAAACGGCGATTGCGCTGTTAGACAGCACTGCTAAAAGCATACCGGTAGTCTTTACGATAGTGAATACGGGCCTTTAGGCCCACAAAACAACAGCATGACACCTTCAAGCACCTTAGCGGTGTCGTTCGTTCTCAGACCACCTTTGTCAAGCACCCGGTCGTCGGGAATTCTCGCCTCGTAAAGATTTGTATATGTTCCCGCGCGCGGCGATTGATGGTATGAGGCCCATCTTATTACTAGTCGTTCCACTACCCTAGCTAGCGCCCGCTAGGCGATGGATCAAACGCTCCATGAGCTCGGATTCGCTTCCCGCCATTGGCAGGCAGGCAGGGCAGGAGACGAGTTCGTGAGTACTGAACTTCATCATGCCCGTGTTAAGAGCCTGCCAGATGATCCAGGCTGCCATGCCAAAGTGATTGGAGTATGTCAAGCACAATGTGCCAGCCACCGTGGCTTTAGCCATGTCGATAGCTGCAGACGTGCACTTGCGCGCTGCAAGGAAGCGAGGCTGAAGCCGTCGTGGCCATCCACTTGAGCTACGGCAGGACCTAAGAGTGACCTAGCGAGAGACCAGAGATGCGCCTGCTTCCAATACACCTTCTCGCACGCGGGCCATGTAAGAAGGTATCTTGCAAATATCCACATCTTTCAAGTCGGCTTTCCCCAGACGTCGACTATAGCGTTGTGGAGGGGAGCTCCTTCGCCGTGAAGGACTCTCAACAAAACCTCGTGCATCGGAAGAGCTGACCTAGTGCATCTGCTGCTCAATAAACATCTTGGCGACGACCCGATTTGCCGAATTGTCTTGAAAGTGGCCTGAGTAGTGGATACGTCTTCAAGTCGCAAAGCGGGGTTACGGGTACGATTTATACATACAGTCCGGGGCATTTGCATTAGTCGAACTGGTGGGGTATGTGAAGCTAATGAGTTGTAAGATAATTTCAGCCTCTTTCGCATACTTCGCCGACGTTGGTGTGGTTCCGACACTGCGGTCGGGTACGCGCCAAAGATGAAGACGTGGAGGAACACTTGTAGCGTTCAGTACACGCTTTTCGCACCTTCACAAACTCTCAGCAAAAAGGATTACCTTATGAAACATCTGATACATTGCTGTGGGAATTTCTAGGTCAACACTAAAGGTATCTCACCGCAATGGCTGCAACATATCAAGGAGCGTCAAGAACCGCGTGCAGGGACAGGACGATAATACAATTGACGTATCTTGATCGGGCTGCTGTCTGCTGTTGGTACATCCTACATACCTTCACCACTTTCTAGAAGCGCGGGGCTTAATGCTGATTGATGATTGACTACCTCCAAGCGTCTACAAAAGGAAATTAACTGTTGTGAGTGAATATATTCAGCTTTTAAACCAGAAGTATGTAGTGATCCTTTAGTGCGGAGTGCACGGCCCGATACCCAGGGCACACGGCCGAATGCATCTGGCTTTTCTGTTTGTTATGCAGACTACAAGTAGTTCTCTCGTGTACCACGATCCGCACTTCTATATATGGCATCGATCATCTTGTGACGCAGGAGTGCGTCCTCAAAAGTCGTCACGCTATAACCTTGCTCTGTCCCCACACCAGCCCAGGCATCCCAAGCCTTACCAACGTTGAACGAGCGATCATCTGCCTTCTCAACCTCAATTTCTTCAACATCTTCGTCATTAGCTAGCTTGACTTTGGCCTGTGACATTTGAATGTGTCCGCTTCCTTTGGTACCTTCGAGAACAAGCGAAGCCTCACTCCCATTGATCTCCCAGTAGAAGTCGCGACCAGTCCGGGATGTGCCAGGCGCATATGTGGCGCTAATAACACCATCCCCATTAACGAGTCGACCAGTAATGCTGATATAGTCGTGTGCGGTCTTCTGGACCTTACCCTTGGACTTTCCGTCGCTGTCTAGCAAATCCAGTTCGGGTCGAAGATTGGCAAGGGTGGCTGATATATCTTTGACCTCGCCCAGTACATAACACAACGCGTCGATGGCGTGACCAAATGGAATAGTGACAAGGTTTGCCCCCGCTTCAATAGGATAGCCATACAGAAAGCTTTCCCACGCTATTGGACCAAATATCACGCCCTAACACAATGTGCTTCAGCAATACATCGAGATGAGTGCACGAACTGGAATAACTCACATGACCATACATAGTGGTTCCAAGAATTCGACCGAGTTTGCCTGATGCGACAATTTCTTTTGCTTTCACGATGGCTGGGTTCTGACGGGCCTGGAGGCCGACCAATGTGCGAACGCCCTTCGCTTTGGCTAATTGAACAAGCTCTTCCGCTTCTGACAAGTTGCGTGCAAGCGGCCATTCCACGAAAATATCTTTTCCAGCTTCAAGAGCAGGCTTGATCAGCTTGTAGTGCTGCGGAACATTAACGCTGACTGCAACGATGTCGACATTTGGATCCGATGCGATTGCTTCAGGACTGTCGTATGTCGCAACCCCATCCAGCTTATATTCCTTCGCAGCGGCCTCGGCGGATGCTTTGGAGCTGTTCTGAAGCGCTGTGATCTTGTACAGCTTAGTATTCTGGAAGTATCCTAAATGACTTCCGGAAGCCCAGGACCTACAGCATGATTAACGTACTGAAATGATATCCAGCGACTGCTGTTACAGACCCTTTTGCAGAGAGCCCAATGAGACCTATGCGCTTCTGCGTTGTGGTCATTGTATCGTCACGTTATTTATCGACGTTTTGCGTTTATTCATCCACAGCTTCTTTGTCAGAAGCTTTCCCGAGGAAGTCTTTCCAAGATTTCTTCGAAAACTTGCGAGTGCAATTCGTGAAAATGGGAGTTACTCACACTTTCTTATAGTTGGCCTACAAAATTCTAGAAATAATACTTAAGGCTTGGAGGATTACAAATGTCTCCAGTATGATGACGTTAGTCTTCGATTGTGCAATATGAGGGGCTCAGAAGTCCATGCACAAACGCCGAAGATAATCCACAACTCAGGAACCTGAACTCGAGCTCTACAACGTGCAGCAATAGAACGAAGCAGTCTCAGCATTGTTTATTGCAATATCACAATTGGTCAAAGTGGACAATTCGAACCGGGCTTAGAAAAGTACGGATGCGCGCCTATTTGCACACCAACGTCTCTAGCACTAGTCCACAAAGCCCCACAAATGCCCCACGTAGCTATACTGAAGGTTGTACCAGTGGTGACCGCTCTCTTGCACGACGCTCTTTGATGAGCGAGGCGCATAAGCATTGACGGACGCTGTACCCGACGCACGCTACTTCCAAATTGACAAGTGTAAGCGCCAGGCGTCAGGCGCACAAGGAACGTTGCTGCCTTCAGGAGCCAAGAAAACGAGTATACGATATGCAAGAGAAGCAGGAAGGAACTTGAAACCGCCGGACACTTTTGCTACTGCTACTCTAATTGGTGTGTGGCAATTTTCTTAATGTTGCATAGGCAATTGCAGGTGGATAGATGCCTACTTGGCACGTGATAGCTAGCTCTTTACGGACTAACCTCCTCGAGACTTGTCACGCAAGAACCTTGGAAGTCCCGAGCTCCCAGCCATTCTCACTTCGTCTTTGGACGACTGGGTCTCATCCCACCTGCAGTCGTCGCACGAGTGGCCATGTCTAGCCTCAGCTCATCGAGGAGGGCGCGCCACAGTCTAACATACTAACACGAAAAAAGCGAAAAGCCAAGTCGAGCTGACGTCTACGGCCAGCTGGTCCAAACCGATACGACCGCGTGTTATGTGTAGCACAGCCTGACTATATAGCCTGCAAAATCGTTCGCATCTCTTGTATTCACAATACTTGACATATGATCCCGCAGTCTTTTAAGCAGGCCTCGACATGGAGCCGCATCTTTACCTGACAGCCTTCTTGGCCGGAGCGCTCCTTCACGTCTTCATATTCTCGAAGAATGAATGGGACCGGCGGTCGCCTTGGATATTCTCGTTCTTGTGCTCTTTGCTTGCGATATTTGTTTTGATTCTCGACATAAGATACAATTACAATCTTCTCGCCGCTTTGCTCAGGGCTTGTGTTCTCGAATGCGTTCTCTTGGGCGGCTTAGTATCATCTATGACAGTCTATCGCCTCTACCTTCACCCACTTCGTTCGTTTCCCGGGCCCTTTGGCGCACGATTGACCGCATTCTGGTTTACCAAAGAAAGCATTCCGGATTTGAGGTTTTATGTCAAGCTTCGCACATACCACGACCAGTATGGAGACTTTGTCAGAATACGTATGGGTGAATTATTCTTGCGCTTTCTGAGACACTGATCATGTTGTGCAGGACCACGTGAATTGTCTATACGGCATCCGGACGCTATTGTGGACGTACATGGTCCCAAGAACAAGATCAAGAAAGGCGAGTTTTACGAGCAGAACGACCCGTTCATGAGCCTTCAAATGAGTCGAGATGTCGATTTTCATAAGCATCAACGTAAGTTCTGGGATAGAGCTTTTCACAACAAAGGTACGTCTCCTTGCCCGCCCATGTTACATTCTCTAACGCTCTGTACAGCTCTGACCGAATACTCCCCATTGCTCACTAAACATTATCGGATTTTTCTCAACATTCTCCTCGCCCAAGCGGAGACTGAAACTCCTGTTGATGCGAGCAATGTCCTCATGGACCTATTCTTCGACATCGTCTCCGATCTCACTTTCGGGAAGTCCTTCAACGCGTTGACAGAGAAACGACGAAATCCGATTATTGGGGAGTTCCTGAAACAGCAAAACGCAGTAGGCTTCTTGCTTCAGCATATGCCACTCTTCTACCTTATCCGGTGCTTACCATTCGTTCAAGAACGCGTGAATGCTTGGATTGGGTTCTATAATAACGCGCTAGATGAGCGCAAGAAGGTTGGCAACGATTCTCATTCTGCTCGCATAGTATTTAACTGTTGTAGATGACGTCTGTGAGCGCTGATTTCTACACGTATTTGTCGCAGTCCGAGCATTTCAAAATTCACGGCAACCAGGAAGCCCAATTAGCCATCATAGCTGGCGCCGACACCAATGCGATAACAATCTCAAACGCATGCTATCTGCTTTGTCAGCATTCCAACTATCAGGAGGCGCTTTACCAGGAGCTCAAGGATCTTCCCACAACCAATGGTATCATTGACGATGAGCACCTCTCTGGCATCTCTTTAATATCGGCCATCATCCACGAAGTACTCAGATTGCATCCACCGGTGCCCGGTGGTCTCCAGCGCGTGACTCCACCTTCAGGCGTGACCATTGCGGGTCGACACATTCCGGGCAATATGGTTATCTCTACTCCGACTTACTCGATTCAGCGAGGCGAGTTATTGTTCATCGTTCTCTCATCTTCACTAACAAATCCAGACCATCGCGCATTCCTTCAGCCAGACGAATTCATACCAGAGCGATGGTCCACTCGACCCGAGCTCATTCTGCGCAAAGATGCTTTCATAGCTTTTGGGTACGGGCCTTACAACTGCGCCGGAAAACCCTTAGCAATGTTGCAACTACGTATGGTCCTGGCTATGATCATTCAGAACTTCGAGATCTCCGTCCCTCCAGGCCGGGAGAAAGAGTTCCATCAATTCGCCGATGAGCAGTCTGATTGCTTCACCATTCATCTCAGCCCACTGCCTTTACGCCTGAAGAGAAGGGTACGCTGAAGCCACGCGCTGGTCCAAAGCTTCTTGGTCGAAAACGTGTTTCGCAACCACTTGTTATGTCTGTCTCTATTTTCTTAAACATTAGTGTTCATCAATTGCACCGCGTCTGCCATTATCACAACTCCATCGTTCATGCAATACCATGCAGTATTGTCCGCAACTGAGTGCCAAACTGGCTAATCCCTGCCTAAACATTATCCCAGCGATTTACGTACCTTCATTACCACTAAATGACGGTGCCACCGCTACCTTTCATGACCAGTCTCGGTTCATGCTCTCTTTCACCTCGCCATGGAAGCGTAGCGCCTCGCAAAAGCGCTCGGGCCTGTCTGGGAGTTTGAGAACTACGCGAAGCTCGCTTTCACTCTCAGTGTTACGTCAGTGCATATTTAGCTAGTCCGGGAATTTCTCTCCTCATTTGCTTACCTTTCGCGCGCATCGATGTGACCACAGACCCTGAGCGCGACTCATTCATTCAACCGCAACTTAGTCCGACATCTTACTCTCGCTATGCCTAAGCAGACTGCAATGGTGTCGAGAAAGAACAATCGAGGTAAAAGTAACGCACGAGGCGGCGGCCGCAACAGTACCGCAGCAACTCCTCGTAACCAAGCCCGCAACGACTCCGTCACCCCTGCGCCAGACACTCTCTCGTTCGGCCCAGGCCCTCGTTTGAAATTGAACCTGAACACTACTGGTTCGGAATCGACACCTCAACAGGTAATCCTCGACGAAAGCCAGGTCGAAGAGGATGAGCTGCCGGGAGTGGGCATCGAGGAGCAAGAGAGGGAGGTTGATAGTCCACTTCCGTCTGTACGGAGGACCCGCGCCGGTAGAGTGTCGAAGCCAAAGAGATATGACGACTTTGCGCTTGGGAGCGAGCTGGAGGAACATCTGGACTTGAGTTCAATGAAGATGGACGACGAAGACTATCTCCACCCGCCGAGTTCACCGCCGACACGTACGCAATTCCTCGTCCGTCGCCGAGGACCCGGCCGTCCTCGCAAGGAAGAGGTAGAGGCGGACCGCGACCAATTACAACTCGCCTCATCCTCGACCATCGCGCCGTCTTCTTCTCCGCCCGTGCCTATCAACATCGCTCTCGAACCGGACGTCGAAACCATCGCACATTCTGTCACTTCTGCCGACAAAATCGCCATCGAACTTCCCCAGCTAACCGACGCAAATGCTTCGGGTGAGGAGAAGCCTTACTCTGCTGAGATGCTCACACAGCTATACATTGTCGGATACAAGAGCAAACAGTGGAATCTATGCGATCTGGTCGCCGACACGTGGATCCGCGCGTTTCATACACGACGCCGCCGCGAAGAGAAGCAAGGCAAAGACGAGCTCGCATTGTGGCGACCGAACAAAGCACTCAAAAGTCGGCCCCGCGGGTACGAGAAACCCAAAGAGTACGGCGCAAAACTAAAGACCGAGGATCCGGAGCTGGAAGATGACGTTACGGTCTTTAATCACGATACGCTGCAGATGCTATACGCAAACACAGCTCCGGACTGTGGCGCACGACTCCTTTGGGCAGACTCCATGGCGCTAGGAGGGAGTCGGCTAGAACACACGTTGACCAAGAAGGATGAACGCAACGGAAAATGGCACTCTGAGCTCGTGTACAACGTCATGCTCACAGGCCTCCGCATGTGTCGTCGCACGCTGACGCTGAAGATCGAGGAATCGGCTGAGGGCGCATGGTGCAAGCGATACCACGAACACACTAAGCACGGTCGGCGCTGCTATCGTGAGATTGCGGCGATGGAGACTCCGGACGAGGACGACGACGAAGATGATGATGACGATTTGGCAGATGCGTTGACGCAGCAGATGGTGCAGGGAGGGATGTGGAATGATGATGGGCCGGGTAAACATGTGCGGTTCTCGGGGTTTGAGGATCGGGAGATGGTGGATTTGGATGCTGAGGGCGAGTCGGAGGTTGAGTAAGATGATTTGAAGGGATGGGGTGAAACTCGCACGTGGTTTGACCGGGTTGGATGAGGGCTGCTGGATACTTGAATGTCTATTTGACGGCTGGTTTGTTCTATCGAAATTCTCCATGAAGATTCATGGCGGCCGGTTGCTTCACTCAGGCATCCAAAAGGGCGAGCTTTGACGCTGGTGGATGGTTGGAGGGTTCCTGGAAGCCCGTCCTTCACTTTGTGGGTTGGCGTAAACACTTCGCACTGCAGATCCAAGCCACAGGATGCAGAAAATCTCCAGCTAGCCAGGTATAGGTAACCAAATGAAGACAAATTTGCAAAAGGATGCTTTGTGGTGCGGCTCAGAATCCAGTAGAGCATTGTGGTGCAAAGGTGAGAGCTATCACACCGAGATTCTTCTCATGTATGCCTTATCCGAGACATGTCTACTTTAGACGCTCCGCAAGAGCGATGGCGGAGAACCTCAGATCCCCGCCTTGTCCCGACTCAATCTTGATCAGCCTTCCTAAACCCTTCTCCAATGCAGAAGGACTCAAAACATCTTCATCCTCTTTCAATGCACCCCTATCCAGCGGGCCCTTGCGAGCACCCTCAAGTTCCCATAAATGTCCATCTCTTGCCTTGACGAAGGCCACAAAGTGTTGTCCAGTGTGCTCGTCTGACCGCGGCGTGGGCGCAGCCGTGTCGCCCAATTTCGCAGCCTCGGCGTGCGCCTTCTCAAACTCGTCTGAGGCCTCCAACACTTTAGCCCGCTCCCATATTGACTTCGGCAGCGCCTCTTTGCGAATCTTGTCCAAGGTGGAGTCAGGCTGGATGTGTGCTTGGGCCGCGCTGTTCAGCAGGCTGTGCACAAGACCTATGCTTCCGCAGGCGTTGCCAATGGTTTGCTTAAACCAGATGACGGGCTCATCTTCACCTTTGCCCTCATACTCGCTTTTGTCTTTGTCTTCGGACTCGCGAGCTTCGTGCCATGTGGGCGTGAGTGGGATGATGACGAGCAAAGCATAGACTGGACGAGGGATGAATGCCAGCAGGTCTGGATCGGTGAGTGAGTAGATGTCGTAGAATGATAATGTATCGTCGAGCCCCAACGCCCGAGCGAGGTGGTTCATGACCTCTGGATTGTTCTCGAGGACGGTGAAGAGCTTCTTGGCCATGTTGATGCTTTGGTCTTGGTCAGATTGGTAATGTGGAGGTAGCCGCCGACTTGTGCTCAGATTGATGGGGTAGTGTCAGTTCCTAGCGATACGAGATGCGCATCGTGATTGTGTGGGCAGTTCGCAGGAGGAGTGTCGCTGCCTAAACCGGGTCACTACTGCAGGTACGGCAACTTGGGTATTGCATTCGAAGCTCCGGTGGAGCACCGGATCTATACTATCCGCAACACCATTTACGGTAGCGCAGATAGATGCGAGCAAGGCTACAGTACTACAGCTAGCGTTGAATGCAACAGCCTCAAAGCCCTTAAAATGTTATAAAATTTGTCCAGGACACACAAACGCATGTGAAGGCAGTCGGGAGTGCCCCGCGCTAACTTAGTGCCGATTGGAATGTGGAGTGCACTCTGGCTCTGCTGATTTACCTGACTACAAGAAATAAAAGTGTCATCAACAATGGATTACAATCCTCAAGATGCAAGAGAAGCATCAAGCACAAGCGCGAGATCTTGCACCATGGCTGAGTGGCGAACCGTACTTGACCGGCGCCGGCACCGGCTCTCCGCAGACGGAGTTCACAACTAAGCACCATGCACTATTTCATGGTAGAAGGACCACGAGCTCCTTAGTCTTACATTGCTCGTTCATGTAATATTTGGTTTTGTTCACATCCACTCGCACACCTAACAAACACACGCATTGGCATCATGGACGACGAAGCCAGACAAGCTCTCGCGACGATGAAGATGCCCAGACGACCGATCAATTTCGTGTCAGCCAAGTCAGGAGAGATACTCAAGTTGGGTCACATTACGTGCAGAATCATGGAAGACGGCTCGAGAACCGGCAAGCATGGGATTGGGCATGTCCGTTGTATGGACGCAGTCTGACGCATTGCAGACAACCGCCTAGGATCTGCAGAGTTTACACTCCCACCAAACACAGCAGGTCCGCCGGCTCACTGGCATGAGATGCACGACGAGACATTTCTCGTCACTCAAGGCGTAGTGCGCTTCCATGCGCCTGATGGTGAATACCACGACGCGCATGTCGGCGACTATGTCACCGTGCCGATCCGCGCGCCGCACACCTTCTCCAATCCGTCGAACGAGGAGGCGAAATTCTTCAACACTTACACGCCGGCGTTTTACATCGACTACTTCAAGACTCTCGCTGAGATAAGCAAGAGCGACGCAAAGATGAGCAAGGAGAAGAATTTGGAGGTGATGAGCCGATATGCCACGATACCCGCTAAGGAAATGCTGGAAGAACAGGCACAGCAGAAGTAAGGGTTATTGTTGATCTTTGCCTAGTTCAATGCTGTCGACGACCTCGAAGCGACCGTGGTAGCCCTTGCGCTCGATAACAAAGACCTTGTCAACATGCCAGTCCAATGCTACTGCATCTGCCTCGTCGTGATGTGTGAGATGTTCCGTCACACTGTTCTTGATGGCCTCGGCGAGGGTCATGGCTCCCTTGTCACTGTGCGCTTGACCTACTGAGAGATGCGGCTTGAATGGGCGTTGATCTGCATCACACTCTGCGAATTCGGTTTGCAAAGATGATTGGAGCAGTTGTATGCTCTGCGTTGACGGTCCTAGCCAGACCGTCTTACTTTTCTTGCCATGGGAGAAGACCCCGGCCGAGTCGGCGCGCAGGGAGATGTGGAAGGGCTGAATCGACTTGACCACATGTTGGATGCGGGACCGAATATCTTCTTTCAGCTGAGTCCTGCCCCCCTGCTCCGTGGTAGAGGAAGGAGATGCCAAGAAGGGGTATATCAGGTTGATGTGCGGTGGCCAGCGCTCAAAGTGACGATCGTGCGCCTTGCGCACTGCCTCTATGGGTGCGGTTATCTGTGCAGGTGGTAGAAGAGCTAGTGCGCTCTTGTGCGAGAGGTGTGCGGGCAGTTGCCGTGCCATGACTTGCGGGTGGGTTGATGCTGCATGCAGGGAAGGCGCGGACGGGAACCATGGTTGGCAGCCACAGTTGTGGCGCGTGCGTCTTGGCGCCGTGGTTTCCTAAGACGGCGCAACAAGGACTCCAACTGCTTTTCCTTTCTGTCACCCTCTCAGACTTCGTCCAGGAAGGTCGCATCGCCATGTGGGAGCCCTGAATTCACCGCTACTCCATCCCCCTCAGAGCTCCGCCAAACCTCCCGACACTCCTTCCTTCCGCTCCTCGCCGCGGCCTGCACGCGCGACTTGCTCACTCACGCTTCGGCAACACCTCGACACACTGCGCGTCACTCAACCTCCACCAGCCGCCCCAACCACCATGGACGAGAAGAAGAAGCCCCAGTGGGGGACCACGGCCGCCATCTCGGACGCGCCGCCCACCGCCGCCGATAACAAGCTCAATGATGAGCTCATCGAGACGCTCACGCGCATGAACGTCTTCGAGACACCCGACGGCAACAAGCGCAGAGAGATGGTCCTGGCGCACGTGCAAAAGGTTGTCGAGGAGTTTGTGCGCCGCGCCAGCAAGCAGAAGGGGCTCAAGCAGTCGGTGGTCGATGCTGCAGGCGGCAAGATCTTCTTCTTCGGCAGCTACGCCCTCGGCGTCCACGGTCCCACATCCGACATTGACACGCTCATTGTCGTGCCCAAGCATGTCTTCATCGAGGACTTCTTCAAGCAGTTCCCCTCTGTCTTCCGAGAGCTCTCCGACGTCCAGGACATCACCGAGCTCGTCCCCGTCGAGGATGCCTTTGTGCCCATCATCAAGATGGAGTACCGTGGCGTCAGCCTGGACATCCTCTTCGCCTCCATGCCAACCATGGCCTCGGTGCCGAGAGACCTGGAGACGGTCGACAAGTCAGTCTTGAAGCACTTGGACGAGACCACCATACGGAGTGTCAACGGCACGCGTGTCGTCAAGGAACTGCTCGCATCCGTTCCGCAACACCGTCATTTCCGATATGCGCTGCGGGCTGTAAAACTCTGGGCTAACCGTGAGTTACCATGCCCTGGTTCTTGTACTGTGGCTAACACTAACTAGGTCGCGGTATTTACGGCGCCGTCTTTGGCTTTCCTGGTGGTATCGCATGGGCCATCATGGTTGCGCGCATCTGCCAGCTCTACCCCATTGCATGCGGCGCTACGATCCTCGCCAAGTTCTTCAACCTGATGCACAAGTGGAATTGGCCCCGGCCCGTCATGCTCACGAACCACGAGACGGAGGGCTTTGGGCTTCGTGTGTGGAACCCTGCAGTAAGTTGTCCGTTTCGACACAGTGCACTCCATCTGACAGCTGCAGGTATACTCTGGAGACGCTCGACATCTCATGCCTGTCATCACACCTGCCTTCCCCGCAATGTGTGCGACCCACACCATCACGCCCTCGACGAAGCAGATAATGATGAATGAGTTTGTACGGGCAGACCAAATTGTACGTGACGTGTATGCGGGGCTGAAATCCTGGGAACGTCTGTTCGATCGCACAGAGTTCTTCACCAAAGACCACAAGTACTATCTCAGCGTCGTCGCCGCCAGCCGCTCCAAGGAGGATGACCTGACCTTTCACGGTCTTGTGCAATCCAAAGTTCGCATTCTCGTGTCGGGCATTGATGACGGTAACACTGGCATCAGTATCGCACGTCCCTTTACCGAAGGCTATGAACGTATTCATCGGTGCAAGAATGAGGACCAAGTTTTCGAGGTGACCAAAGGTAGTCTCGACTACATGATCTCTTCATCCGATGTACCCGAGCCTGGTACAACCGATGATCACATCATGTACACGACGACCTTCTACATTGGAATTCAGTACAAAGGTAGGCATTGCCTTGGTTTCATCATGCCCACTTGACTGACCGCGCTAGATGCGACCAAGTTGGATATCTCATATCCGGCAGCCCAGTTCAAATCAAAGGTTGAGGAGTCGAACTTGTATAACAAAGACACAATGTCTGTCCGCGTGGTGCACGCTCGCAAGTATGGCTTCCTTGGATTCCTTCTCCTTTCACAGCTAATTCCATCTAGCACACAACTCCCTGACGACGTCTTCATGCCGGGCGAGATACGTCCTGCCAAGTCAAAGAAGAGCAAGACCAAGGAGAACGGCAAGGAAACGAAGAAGAGCAAAGACAGCAAGAGCGGTGCTAAGCGCCCTTTCAATGAAACTGGACTTGACGTGGGTGACCAGCGACACATCAAATCTCCGAGGCATTGATATGCAAATCGGAGTACGCTCTAGCTCTCTGACTGACAATTGTGCTAATACAGGCCAGCGGGCATCAAGCAGCAAAGCGACAACAGTCCGAGCTTGCTACCAACGGAGTGGTCACTCCGACGGCAGCATAAGCTCTCTCTCAGCTAAGCTTGTACATGTTCGCTTCACCGCTATCCCCGTCCTTTGTCTAAGGATGACCGATGTCTGACATTAGTTCTTGATCAGTCGCGATTGCATGCACACATACCACCGAAGATCCGCCTCGTCACTACGTTGTCGACGTGACATCGAGCACAACAAGGACAACAACGTCCGAAGTCCCTGGCTATCGAAACTGTGACAGGTTTGTACTTTTCGCCGAGTCGGAGCCCTAACTACAAAATCAGAAAAAAAAATAGTAGGAAAATACGGTGCGTAGCCGGAAGAAAATTCCAACAAGGTTTGATAATTTGTTTAAGCCGGCGTTATTCACAGCGCTTCTCTTCTCGCCTCATACTGCATTACCCAGTCCAGTCTCATTGGCGTTTTCGGCGGCGTTTTGCAGAAGGAAAAAGCAGCATCACTCGGCGTACGACGGAAGAATGGCATCAGGCTGCTACAGCCACGGTTAGGGTTTGGCTCTGCAACACGCATTTGGGCTTTCTGCTTTCACTCTGGACTGGAACCTTGTAATTATGCGCACAATCAGACAACGTAAAACAATTTACATCAAATTTGGAGCCTTGGGGCCCCGAGAAATCCAACCCGTTGGTCGGTTCCATGGAACGACGTACCACTTCTTTCCGCCTTCGACAGGACAGATATCTTCCCTTGCGAGAGCTCATGCGACACCCTTCAACATGACCGCGCGTAGGAATAGTTTGCTAAATACTGTCACTTCAATATTGTTCTCGCGTCAGCCTTGCCAATATGTGAGTTCAACAGACAGTGTCTGACCAGAGTCGAAGATGCCGTACACTAATCTTGGGCCCCCAAAATTTCCTTCGCAACTCTTGCGCCGCTTCGAATGGCTCCGTCCATATACCCTGTCCAGTACTCACTCGTCTCCGTGCCTGCAAAATGCAGCCCGCCGACCCTCTCGCGTAACGCATGGCCATGTCGACTCAGCACGTTCGGTGGTGCAACAGCTACGGGCCCGCCCTTGGACCATTCTTCCAAGTCCCAACGGTAGAGTACGAATTCCGTTACGTTCCTCGCAGTTGTCCCGTAGTATCTCGTGTAATCATCCAGGATGAGCTTCTGAGCTTTGCTCGTAGGTGTCGCATCAAGAGCGGCCATCTCGTCACCCAAAATGAATCCGAGTATGGCGCCGAAGGACGCGTCCTCAGGCGAGCTGTCGAAGCATACTCTGACGCCCCCTCGATCAGATACAACTTGCGCGTTCAGTCCCTCCTGGTCGCGCCAAAATGGCGAAGGGTACACCGCGATGCCCTTGCCAATACGCGGCATCTTCATCTGTCGACTCAAGGCCTGTCGACTCTCGGGAAGGGGTGGGTTGAAGCGTATGTGGTTCAAAAGAGGCGGTGCCATAGCCAATACAACTTTCTTCGCGTGCACCGTGCCGCGGCGTGAGACGATGTCGTAGCCAGTGGATGTTTTGGTGATACTGCTGACCGCAGCATCCATCACAATACGCTCATACCCAATCCGCTCAGCCAGTCGTTGCGGTATCAATCCCGTTCCACCGACAACGCGACTTTCCTGCGCGCCACCCCCCACAGCAACAAGCCTATTCAAATCCCCAACCATCGTCTCGTTCCCCGCACTCGCAATATACGCAAGAACATACAGCAGCGATATTTCGCGTGGTTCCGCCGCGAAGATCGCCTTGACCGCGGTGCTTAGAACGAAATTCGCATCAGCCAATGGCGCTGCGTCTCTGAGATATTCGCCCAGACTCTTACTATCCCATTCTTTCGCTCTGGCATGATCCCACGGCGCACTGACGTTTATACTAGAAGCCCAGACATTCAATTCACTCTGTACACTCGCAATTTGCACCAACGCATCTGATCCCACTGGTGGCGCGCCACCGAGCATTGGATCAGCATCGTACACTATCCGCGAGCCATTGCGCCATACAACATTCTTGCCTGCATTATACGTCGTGAACGTCTCGAGACCGAGTTCATCGATGAGCGCGAGAACAGCATCTTGTGTCGGGCCCACGAATTCGGCACCGACTTCTGTCACGCCGCCGTTGGCGAGGGGGTAGTTGTGCACTTTGCCGCCGACGCGGGATCGTGCTTCGAGGATGAGAACGGATGTGTTGGGGCGGGATGAGAGGATGTGGTGGGCGGTTGAGAGGCCGGCGAGACCGGCGCCGATGATGGCGGTGTCGATTGTTGGAGGGAGGTGTTGGGGTGGGTTGTGGGTTGGTGGGGAGGAGGGGTGGGAGTTGGTGAGGTGGGAGAGGAGGGAGATGGTAAGAAGGGTGGATGGGTTGGGATACATCTTGTTGGATGGTTCTTGGGGTTTTGAAGGGAAGAAGGATCTTGGTTCACTGAGGGTTGGGTCTAGGTGCGATTTCTACAGCGTCTTTTATACGTCCTCGATATCTATTGTTGACGCTGCAAGATTCATAAACGGTCCTTCTGTCGCTCAGTCAAACAATAAGCCCTTACAGATCTACCATGATGCCTACGTAACACCTCAATTTGATCAACCTTTCAGCCTGGAATACCTCGCAAGCAAAGATGCATTCAGTTACGCTCGCGAGATCATCACGGACCCCGCGGGGTGCTATATACTATATCCTAGTAAGCTTTCAAATTCTGGTCTAGCGGCTGGTCGGCACTTTGTAGCGGCAGAAGGCTAAAGGTTGAGGGTGGATGGATTGGGTGGTCTCAAAGGCTCGGGACGCCAAGAGTTCCGAACGTTGTGGTGTGCATGTGGACTTTGCTTACCACATCCGCCGCGGGCCCATGGCTTCTAACAATCGCTATTTGGTTGAGATCATCGTGGAAGAAGGCGGTGCTGCCACAATTCAAGTTATGTAGTACGTACTACAGCAGGGAGGTCGTCGGTGGGCTGGGGTTTGCGCGAGAATCTTATACGCGCGCGAAGCTCTTCAGGGTTGTCAAATAGGTGGCTTCAAGGACGATACATACAAGCGGAGTTCTTTAGCTTTACTGCTGCAAGTTTATAACATCCTGCCTTCTACTGACAAAGCAAATGGTGTTTCCCTTGACCTGCGTTGTAAGGTCGTCGAGTCAACACTGTTGGCACATGCCAACAGCAAGGCACCTAAATCGCTAGTTTCCACTTCTCGTCTTGTGCCTCTCAGAGCGAGAAAAGTCTTGACCGAAGCTAGCTACAGCGATCTCTGCAATAGGCTGAACGCGCCATCTGATCGCAGTTTGACTTGAATCCTCGTCGTCCACGGCTTCAATATACACCGTGGCCGCCTATGTTGCAGCAGGGACGGCTGGAAGAGTCGTTATCCCTTCCAAGGCATCCACTTCACATGTGATCGGGCCTGGATTTGTCCACCAAGGATTGTTGTGGATGAAGGGCTCAGCCTTCTTAGCGCCCGGGACTGCTGATGCTACGAAGAATGTCAATCCAGCGCAAGCTGACTATATCGGCACATTACTTACCTGCGGTTGCCCAGTTGAAATACTTCGAACAACCTAGACAGAGCATACTGTCGCATCCACCGTCTTTCTCAATCACGAGAAAGCAGTTCGGACATCGCTTGCCATCCTTTGTCTGCATCAGCTTGAGCGTGTCTTTCTCGGGATCCGACATCTTCTCGTCGAGATGCTTGGAGGCAAATTCCGCGCAGGTGAAGTCCTTGTGCCATAGTACCAAACATTGTGCACATGACCGGAAAGAGCATGAGTTGCAAGAGATCTGAGGATACCCTGGCGCCATCACATCGGGAAGGCCGATCGCGCCACAGTCTGGCGCTGGACAGGTCACTGGTTTAGGCGTGGAATCATGTTTCCAGACCTCCAGCATCTCCATATTGTACTTCTCGAGCGGCTCGCCAGTAGGCATGTACTTCATGATGTAATCCCAGGTCCATGTGTTCTCACATCCAGGCTCGAGGCACCCAGTCCCGACTTGTCGTGCACCAAGCGTATCAAGCCGCGCAGACATGGCCTGGCCAATGCAGGAATTACACACTGGGTCAATCCTCTTCTTGTTCGGGTTGCGTGCTAGGTGCATGACGCAGCCAAACGGCACATCCCAGGGTCCATACCGCCGACCGCGCTTCGGGGTCGCCCACCTTGGGAATTGATCACTCGATTGCTCCTCAATGCAGATGCGGCATGTAAAGTGAGTTGGAGGCGGCGGACGAGGTTTTGGATTGGGGTTTGGTTTCTTCTTAGTGGCCCACGGGTCTAGTCGCCGCCGACGGGTTTTGGATTTTGACTTGGTGATCTTGGACTGCGTAGCGGTTATAGCAGCTGTGTGTGAGCGCAACACGCGGGTAGTATTGACTTGTGGTGTTGGTGCAGGAAGTGGAGGTGACGTCCGTAGCATTCGTCGCCTAGCCATTGCTGGGCGAGCGGTCGCCCTCGTGCGAGCCATGATGATGACTGGATGTTAAGGATGATGGTGTGATTTGGATGGAAACGAGAGATGGTACGTGAGATATACAGATGATGGTGGATGATAGAGCAAGGCAACGAGCAGGCTGCACCTTGTGGCCAAGCATGGTTGCACAAGCTTTAAAGAGGACGAACACACACGAACCTTGGACCTATTATCGCTATAGGACGGTGACTCACCGGTTGCCTACATGAGGCTTGATTAGCAGTAGAGCCAGCCTGCAGATGGCCAACGTTGCACAAGGCTCGACCATTCACATCGCGTCAAGTCCAAGATAGGGTGGTCAGGCAGGAGCAGCAACGACCGCAAGCCGACGAGTCCAAGGCTGCAGTAGCAATGTACAGACATGGCGGCTCGGTGGCGTGTGGCCTACAACCTTATTGGCAGTTGCGCGTTTGTAACATGCAGTTGTCTCGGAGAGGTGTGATGCCTGAAGTGGACCCGCAGCGCACGGGCGTTTCTGGTCTCCGAGAAGTCGACCAATCACGGGCCAAGAAGGCCGCAACGAACTTTTTCTGTCGCGAAGTCTTGCCAATGCCACCACTATCAGCAGCACCCAGCCTTGCATCCCACCTTCAAGATGGCGCCAATAGACGACGACTTTGTGTTTACAATCTCTGACCACGACGATGTATCTGACGACGGAGGCGCGGAAGAAGCCGCTGCAGCTTCTGCAAAGCTTTCGGGTCATGGCAAGAAGAGAAAATACACAGAAGACCCCGATCTGCGCACAAAACCGAAAGAGGTAGCCGCGAAGAAGGCTAAGAAGGAGAAGAAAAAGGGAAAGAAAGGCAAGAATGTGGAGCCGCCGCCAGTTGAAGACGAGAGCGACGCCGAGATAGCCCACCCCGGCGAGGATGTCGAGAAGAACGACGACATCGACAGCGACTTCGAGTTCGCCGTCGGCGACATTGACACTGGGTTCGTGGAAGAGTTTGACGGCTGGGGCAATGACCAAGGCACCGTCGCGCGGGATCAGAATGCTGAGCGCAAGAGCAATGCCGTGGACGTCGACGACATCATCGAGCGCAGGCGCAACAAGCAAAGCGCTCTTGCGGAGAAGACAGCGGATGCAGAGAGCGACTCAGATGAAGGCGATTTTGAAGGCTTCGGTGAAGAGGATGAGCTCTTAGCGGACGATGGTTTCGGCATGGGCGCTGAGAGCGACTCAGACGACGAGAATGACGAGCCAGATGCATCAGAGCAGCCGGGCGACACTGCAGGAGGCAATTCAGATGACGAAGACGCACAGTCGGACGATGATTCTATTGCGCCACACGTACCCCACCCCATGGACCTCGAGGGAGCGGACTCGGATGCGGATGTCAGGAGTGAAGAAGAGGATGCTGTCGAGGCGAAGAAGGCAGCCGATTTCTTTGCACCTGAAGACAGTGTGCAAGTCAAGAAGAAGAAGGGCGCCAAGTCATCCGGGTCATTCCACTCCATGTCATTGTCGCGACCCATTCAGAAAGGCCTTGCCGCCATCGGCTTCACCGAGCCGACGCCCATCCAATCGAAAACCATACCCATCGCCATGCAGGGCAAGGATGTCGTTGGAGGTGCCGAGACAGGTTCCGGTAAAACGGCAGCCTTCCTCATTCCTATCCTCGAGCGCCTTTTGTACAGGCCAAAGAAGGTCCCCACTACGCGCGTGGCCATCTTCATGCCAACGCGTGAGTTGGCTGTCCAATGTTTCAACGTTGCAACGAAACTTGCGTCTTTTACGGACATTACGTTTGCACTACTTGCCGGTGGCTTCTCGTCGCGCGAGCAGGAGGTCATGCTCAAGACTAGACCAGACGTGGTCATCGCCACGCCGGGTCGATTCATCGACCACATGCACAACACAGCTGCCTTTCAGGTTGAACATCTCGAGATTCTTGTTCTTGACGAGGCCGATCGTATGCTCGAGGAGGGTTTCGAGAGCCAGCTAAACGAGATTCTTACAACCATTCCAAAGTCGCGGCAAACGATGCTGTTCTCTGCAACAATGACAAGCACGGTGGACAAGCTAATTCGCATCGGTATGGACAAGCCAGTGCGCCTTATGGTCGACGCAAAGAAGCACACCGTCGCTGGACTGACACAGGAGTTTATTCGGTTGAGACAAGGCAAGGAGGACAAGCGACTGGCTTACCTCATGTACATTTGTGAAAAGATATACACCGAAAGAGTCATAATATTCTTCAGGCAGAAGAAGGAGGCGCATAGAGTCAGAGTGGTATTCGCCCTTTGTGGTATGAAGGCGAGCGAGTTGCACGGCAACATGAGTCAGGAGCAGGTAAGAGCTGAACGCATGGAAATATCACTCGACAGCTAACAAAATGCAGCGTATCCAATCCGTCGAGGCGTTCCGGTCAGGCAAATCCTCGTACCTGCTGGCCACAGACGTCGCTTCCCGTGGTCTCGATATCAAGAACGTATCAACAGTCATCAACTACGAAGCACCGCAGACCCATGAGATTTACCTGCATCGTGTTGGTCGTACTGCTCGTGCTGGACGGAGTGGTCGAGCGTGTACGCTGGCTGCAGAACCGGATCGCAAAATCGTGAAGCAGGCAGTCAAGGCCTCGAGAGACCAAGGTGCAAAGGTTGTCAGTCGCCAGGTTCCATTAGAGGAGACGGAGCGGTGGATGGGCAAGATTCGCGAGCTTGAAGACGAGATTGAAGAAGTGTTGAAGGAGGAGAAAGAGGAGCGAGCACTCAGCATCACCGAGCGTGACCTCAAGCGCGGAGTCAACATGATTGAACACGAGGACGAAATCAAGTCCCGGCCAAAACGGGTCTGGTTCGAGTCGGAGAAGGAGAAGATTGCAGAGCGCGAAAAGGGTGCGGCAGCGCTGAATGGCGGCGCTGGTGGGTCCGTCAAGCAGAAGAAGAAGAAGCTCAGCGGAAAAGACAAGAAGAAGCTCGAGGCAAAGGATGTCAGGAAGGACGGCAAGATCTGGAAGAAGGGCAAGGACGAGAGGGGAATGGATACGAAGAAGGCGAAGGAGAAGCACGCGCTTGCCAAGACCAAGTCGAAGAAGATTAGCAAAGTGTCGGGCAGGTAGGCTCGTGTAGATTGAGAAACTTGGCTCCGGCGACTGTGTAGTCGATGTGCTCCGAGGAGGCTCGACGACAATTTCTCTACTGTCATTTGGCATTCTCGTACGCCTTTCCACTGTCTGGAGGACAACAAATTGTCCCAGTCTGGAGCTCTACTGAAATAGCAGCACGGATATATACAAACGCTGTAAGAGGAACTATAGCGGCTTCAGCATAGTAGCCTGATGACTCTTTTGCCTTTTTTAAGGTTTCCTGGCGAAGGTGCAGTAGCAGAGGTGTGTCATGCTCGGCAACAACGGCTTGGAACGTCCATTGCTTCTCCGCTGCCAAGACCAACCCCCTTTATGGTCTAGGCCGCTTAGCCGGGAGCTGGCGGAGCGGACGAAATGATATTCGCTGATGCCTCGAGGACAAGGCACCGGCTTGCTACAAACCTTCTGGGAACACGTACACTCTTTTTTGTACCTACAATCTTCTCTGCCCCCACCATCAACGCTCCTGCCTCGCACCCATCTGCCCCGCGACCGAAGTGCGACCGCAGCAGGCCGAGCTCGTGAACGTTATCGGCTTATCAGCAATCCACGCAACTTTGCTGCGACCCACGCGCCCTCAACCTTTCTGGCAGCAGTCGAGCTTGCGTGCATTCCCCTTCCACGCGTCCTCAAAGCTTCCACAGAGCCAGATCACCTCGCTTCCGGCCATACCTGGTGCCAAACGTCACGCCGACTCCGACACGGAACTTGCGACCCATAAAGTCGAGGAAGCGACATAGCATACACCAACTTCAGACGCGATCGCGGAGACTGCGGAGCATTTCTGCCTCTGAAGTATCACGTGGAGTGATACTTTGGGACGAGTCAAGCCGTCCACCTTCACCAGGCACTTTTCAGCCAACACCATGGCAGCAGTACGCAGCCGCGCCAACGGCAATGGCACCACTCACAAGCCCTCGGTCCCCGCGCGGGAGCACTCGAAAGAGAACATCTTCCTCTTCATCCCGAATCTGATCGGTTCGTTGCTTCCCCTCCTTCTTCCCCGCTCCTGCCTCTCCCTGCGCTGAGCTGACCGGTCCAGGCTATTCGCGCATTGTCCTCGCATTGGCCTCCCTCTACTACATGCCGCTGCACCCACGCACATGCTCGCTCCTCTACAGCGTCTCGTGTCTCCTCGACGCCCTCGATGGCTACGCCGCCCGCCGCTTCGAGCAGTCGACCAAGTTTGGCGCCGTCTTGGACATGGTCACGGACCGCTGCACAACATCGTGCTTGCTTGTCTTCCTGGCGCAGGCATTTCCGCGGTGGAGCATCGTCTTCCAAGGCCTCATCTCGCTGGATCTCGCCAGTCACTACATGCACATGTACGCCACGCTGAGCATGGGCGGCAGCGGCCAGAGCCACAAGAACGTGGATGAGAGCCGGAGCTGGATCTTGAAGCAGTACTACTCCAATAACGTACGGAATGCTCGCCAGCGAATAACGGCGTGAATGCTAACTGCCTCACAGAAAGTTCTCTTCACCTTCTGCGCCATGAACGAGTTGTTTTTCATCGCCCTCTACCTCCTCTCCTTCTCGTCGCCGCTCCTCTCGCCCACGCTACTAGGCGACAAGCAGACGCCGTCCTCGATCCAGCCTGGCTCGCCGGCTGCCCCGAAACCATCCATGTTCTTCACCAGCCCGTGGTCAGCCGGCGCCATGGAGATGGCCCGCGCAAACAAGATGGACTCGACAGTCCCGTGGATTCTGACCCTGACTTCGGCGCCCATCATGATCGTCAAGCAATACATCAACATTGTACAGATGGTCAAGGCTAGCCAGTGGCTTGCCGAGGGCGATCGCGAAGCGAGGCGGCAGGCAGGTCTACCGCGACGGCCACATGCCGAGTGAGCGACAAGCATCAACGAATGCGGGGCATCCGGTATGAGATATGCTTCAGTTCTACGAGCGATCACAGGGCTTCATAATACGGAGGCGTTGGGCGGCGGTGGTAGGCCTTTCAAAACTCGCGGTTGCGGGTCGTTTGGGAAAAGATGCATGCTGTTCAAGGGCGAACGTGCATGTGTACTGATTTTCGTTACTTTTCTTCTTTCTCACATCAGCTTCTCTGTCTGTTTTACATCCGTTGTAGTCACCCAGCACGTTCGACTTGTGCCTTCGCTTAGCGTTTCCTTCTTCCTCGATAGACTTTGCGGTCGTGACTCCAGAAGTCCACATGCTTTGAGCTCGGCCCGAAACCTAATAATCACCCTTGTAACTGTACACCTTTCTTGCTCATTTCCACGCCCCTGTTGCAGTTCATGTCCATTCAACTTTCCCTTCACCTTCAGACGTCCTGGCGAGATTGGATCATGTTTATACGACTGTTACCACCTTGCCAGCTGCTCCCAGGATTATGAACACCCAGAAAGCGACCACAATTGCCAATCCGACTATGGCCTTGACTGAACACATGATGCGCCACCAACTCTGGGACCGTCTCACGCTCCACCCTGGACGATTGTCAGCTCCTGCGCTCTTCGACACAATGCACCAGCACCAGCACCAGGCGGTGTAACTCTTCGTGCACACGCATCGAGGTACTAGTTAGGATCGCGAGAGGTACAAGCCCTAGTATGGCGGCCTCAATTTCACCAGCGCACTTCCCAACCCTCACATGAGGCCCGGCGACAAACGCGCACAATACATCGCAACACCTGTCACGATCTTCATCATAATAACATACCGCTCCGTTGCCGCCCATTCCCACGCGGCAACTCAGGCGAAACCAGATCCTCGCGCCTCCGCACCTCTTCTCGTCTACTAGGTAGTGTTCCCAGCTCGACGTCCTGCTCGTACTGATTCACCCGTGGCCGTGGCGAAATGTAGAACCGAATAGGCAATTTGGCCAGCCGCGATTGAACAGGCGCTGGGCGAGGCGGTAAGTCTGCGGGGAAGATTTCGGGGTCTGGATGAGGTGGTATGGAGGGGAGATGTGGTGTTGGCTGTGGAAGTGGAGATGCGGATACGGGCGCTGCTGGTGGACATGGTAATGCCTTTTCGGATAGTCGTGCAGGCAGTAGAGGCAGCGGGCCTGCTGATGATGCGGTTCCGGGACGACGCGAAGGTCCTAGACCGTGGGGTGTGGATGGGTCGCGATAGCCGGAGTATCGTGGAGGTGGGATGGGAGGTTCATTTTGGTTGTGCGCATGCGGTCGGGGAAATGGGATGTACGAGTCTTGAAAGGACATTGCTGCTGCGAGAGGTGGAATTGCGATGTTTTGGTGCTTGTGTCTATCGGAGGGGGGTGAGGAGGGGGTAGGCAGCGGCTGTGGCAGTTGTAGATGTATTCGGGATAAGAGTTGAGGTGAACATGATAGGTTTGGGGGACGGTGAAAGTGAAAGTGACGTTAAGAAGAGTACGGCGCAGCGCGCAATAGAGTCAATAGTGACCATTGCGATATCGAACACATTTGGCAGATTCCAAACGAAATTGAAAGAAGAGGTATGTTAAGACATGATTCCAGGCAGTATACACTTCGAGCTAACCATTATTCAACAAGAACAATAAAGACTTCACCAACGCCATCGCTATGCGCACCAAATATACACCTCTATACACACCGTCTCAATCAATCTCAATAAGTCCCGGCCCAAACACTGCTGCAGCCGCAACCTCGTCAGCACTCGCAAAGCTATCCTTGCCCTGTGTCACCGCCGCAATTGTCAACCCATTCATTCTGAACTCATCAAACGGAAACGCCGCCTCGAACGTCGTCTTATCAGCTCCCATCTGCACATTGTTCAACTTCTTGACCACGGGGACATTCTGCGCGTTGATATACACAACCCTAAGCCCGTCCATCTGGTACAGTCCTGCGTCGGCCTTGTTGATGCTGAACTTGATATTCTGCGTCACGGGCTTAAGGCCCGTCGATTCCACATTCAACGGCTTGAACGTCTTGAGCTTGATGCCCGCGATATTCGGACAACTGCCGGGCACAGTAAACGACTGGATCGCAGTAAATGCAAAGTCCCTCGTCGCTGTCGTCAAGAAGGGTTGTGCCGAGGGTCTCTTTTTCTGCACGAGGCGGTAGAAACCTTCTTGTTCGGCTTCGTTGCCAATGACGGATGAGACGGCGCGCACGAGGCCTGCGTCACCTGACTGCGCGAAGATCTGGTTCACGTCTTGTAAGGTGCCGAGGACGAGGTCTGTGAATGTGCCGGCGAGACCGATGGCGGATTGGAAGTCGGTGACGGGGAAGGAGTATTTGCAGGGCTGGATGGGGTCGTGGTTGAAATGCTTGAGTGCGCCGTTGACGTTGAGGAGGTGGAGCTGTTCCTGTGCGACGATGGACTTGAGAGAGTCGAGGACGTATTCGTGGCCGTATCCGAGATCGTAGCCGGGGACTTTGTTGGTGACGTTGTAAACCAGTTCGGTGAAGTAAGCGACCTCGAAGAGTTCGTTGAGGGCAATGAGCTGCAGATTGGTGACGCCCTCAGAGCTCAGGGTTGGCGGGGGAGGGCCGTTCGGAAGTGTGCCATGGCCTTCGATCTGGATTTGGAGGATCTGGTCTTGACTGGGGTTGGGGAAGCCGTTGGAGAGGGGGAAGTATACATTGTCTGGCGAGAAGTCCCGTTTGCTACCGGTTGGTGCTGCTGCTGTATAGCTGGCTAGCAGAGCTGTCGAGGATACCACTGAGAAGCGCATGTTGCTTGTTATTGTTGTGTATGATGGCGAATTTCTATTATACTCCTGGACGAGCGGTGGTCAAACGAGGGTGATAAGCCCAGGTATGCAGGCACCAGAGATGATATAAAGGAGCGCCTCGTGTTTGTCCAGAGCTTTGGGTCTTCTGCAAGCGGAAACATGTCTTCCTTTCATTAGCGGTCGAGGCACAGTATCCAAAATCTGACATTCGTGCAGCGCCATCCTGATCACCAATTCGAATCCAAAAATGTTGTCCAGTCACAGTGCATCACGACGCGCCACAAAGTAATCCGGATGTACATTTGCCGTGCACTACGATTGGCGCAGACGGCACGGTCAGCGTCAGCTTCGCCAAGTTTCGGCGTGGCGTGGCTGAGTTCGCTTCGGCTCTGAACATCGAAAGGCAGCCGTGCTGTAAATAGAGCGCTCTCTATTTCGATTGGTAGGATGTTTGTAAGCTGTGGGTATGAAAAGCTTAACTCTGGATACGAAAGCTTAGCTTGCGACTCAAATGAGACAGATGAGCGCATTCTTTACTGGTCGTGAAGCACCCATGTTTCAAACCGTGAGCTACGAACTCATAAGAAACGCGGAGCGTCCATGTTGTCCGCCCATCTAGTGAAAATCCAGGCTTGCTCTACGTCCAACGGACTCGAATGCGGCGTCGACGTTGAGAGCTGAGATGATGCCGTCCACCCGGACGTCTACACATCGGGTCCGGCACGTCTGAAGGCCTCCGCACATGTTGACGCTTCAGCGAAACCTTGATGAAATGTTGAAGACCTCTAGGTTATCACATCAAGGCTACGATGACGATTTTCGTGGCATTGAATGTATCTGCGCTGCCATTGAATGAAGCTGCGGACTGGTGCGATGTTGGCCCATGGGAGTTGGGAAGGCGCAGTATGTCACATGGGACGCGTACGACGACGACACTACTGCGCCCTAACACCCTAGATGGCACAGACTTGGAGGCACTCCCCTACGCTTAGAGTCCAGCTTTCTGCACGTCGAGACACCAGAGAGACTTTAGTCATAGAAAGTATCATCAGATCATTGAGGCAATAACTTCGCTTGCATCTCTTCGCGATACGCTCAACCTCAATTGCAGTTGGTGAGCACGACATGCTCCAGCAGGCATTAAAGCACTACGATATTAGACAAAACTCGGACAAGCACATGACCGATCCTTCGAAAATGCAGTGTTGTTGCACAGACTTACTGAGTCAGCGTACCTCAAGCTATTGGGAGCCTCAAGGACGAGTAGGTAGGTGCGCCCAATGCGCCCGGGATGCGCCCGGGTTTACGCATCCTTTTTCTACCACGGCCACGGGTCCCGCGAAGACCAGGAGAGATCACGCCGGCCGAAACTGTGTGAATGCGGCCCTGCGGGATGCGATAAGTGTGCACAACCAATCTCCGATTTCAAGGCAACGACGGTATCGTTGGGTGTGGAGGTTTGCGCGGAAACAACTCCCCATTCAATGCGCCGACGGGCGCTAGAGAAGATCACGTGCGTAACAATCATCTTGAAAACAAACCCTGACTCAAAGCCAAACCAGCTCATCTCCAAAGTTGTGTCCACGAGGAAGTATCAGGCCGAATTCGTAACGCTCCGCGTATTTCAGGTGCCTCATATGTCGGAGTGACGGACCTGCACTTCCAACACGGCTACTTACACAGGTTGCTTCACAAGCGATCTGGATAGTACCTGCTTGTACGCATGGATACCTTCCGCTACGTATTGAGCTCGTGTGTCCGGAGAAATAAGGCGACTCCTGCGAGTCAGCCGATGTTTACATTGACCTTCTAATCAAATCTCGGCGGATTGTTTCAGAAGATTTCACTAAGTTGTGGGGAACCCCTGTCTTAGTGACGCATCCTGGACCACGGAACATCTACAGGACCGACGAGTAACGGAAGTATGTAACGCCCAAGGCCATGGTGGAAGTCGCATCCGCTGCTAAGTCGATTTGCTTGCGCAACTATTTTAGCCACCGGCACTGGACTATGTCGATCAATGGACTACATATCTGGTGAAAGCCCACCAATCCTAGGACTCCACTTTCCGCAAATACGCGAACGACATCTCTCCTTAAGCTAGTAAACATTGGTAGCCCGACACTTCCGATGACTAGGAGAGGGGGCCATGGTCCTGATCCTGGCATAGCTTCACCGAGAGTACTACCACCTCAAACAATGGAGGTGGAGTTCAATCTCAATTCTCCGGTACTACTGTTGCTCCTGGCATCTCATCGAATTTATCGCGCAAAATGCTCCGCGCGCTTCGAAAGGGGCTGTACTTAAAGGCACTCAAGACTTCCTAAGCTTTCAAGCCACCCACTTGACGGCTGCACTCGGAATCTCAACTCCAGGCCTCTCACTGTATCAATCATGAAGCTTTCCCTCTTCACCCTGGCCAGCACTGCTGCGCTTGCTCTAGCAGTACCAACGGCGACCATCCAAAAGCGTGCCGACTACTGCGGACAATGGGACTCAGCTGTTACGGGGACCTACACAGTCTACAACGTCAGTCGTCCTGAATACAACATCTACCCAAAATCACCTACTAACGTGTGATAGAACCTTTGGGGTCAAGCTGACGCAACCTCTGGTTCGCAATGCACCGGAGTCGATGGACTCAGCGGCAGCACTCTCAAGTGGCACACCAAATGGACCTGGGCTGGTGGTGCCGGACACGTCAAGTCATACGCCAACGTGGTAACCAAGATTACCCAAAAGGCTCTTTCGTCCATCAAGACTCTCCCATCAACGTGGACATGGACCTACTCTGGCTCTTCCCTCATCGCCAATGTCGCATACGACCTCTTCACTTCCTCGTCCGCCGGTGGCTCCGCCGAGTACGAGATCATGATCTGGCTGTCCGCTCTTGGTGGCGCTGGACCCATTAGTTCGACTGGAAGCCCCATTGCGACTGTAACCTTGGCCGGCACCAGCTGGAAGCTGTACAATGGCAAGAACGGCCAGATGAATGTTTTCAGCTTTGTTGCTAGCAGCGATGTCAAGAGCTTCAAGGGCGACTTGGTTGAGTTCATCAAGTACTTGACTAGCAAGCAGGGTATGCCTACAAGCCAGATTCTGCAGAGCGTTGGCGCCGGTACCGAGCCTTTCAGCGGAAGCAATGCGGTCTTTACTACTACTGCGTACAGCCTGACGCAAACCTAAAGAACAATGGAGGAGGTTCTTGGTCAACGTCACTTCACTTCAGCGTTGCGTGTATATATTCAACTACTGCTAGAGTTGTAAGGCTAGCCTCAATATAATAGCCTGAAGGCATCTATTGCATTAACAAAAATTTGCTGAAGACTTGAACACATGCAGATGCCTTCAAGAGCGTCTCACAGGAGGCGTCAAGTGCACTAGGAGGAGATATAATTATACAACCCACTTGTAGACCCAGAAGAAGAGATTCACCAGCACTGTCAGAATTACATGTGTCCATACAGGCATGTCAGCCTTTGCATGCCTCAAAGTCCACGACGCGATCGTCGTCCTTGGTGCGCCTTCAGTCATTAACATGTCCTTCATTGAACCGTAGCTTAGCTCCTGCGCCTCGTGCGCATGCACAAACATCTCTTTCTCGTACGCAAGAATGTGATCGTCTAAGGCATCATGCTCTGGCAATTCGGTGAACTCAACAATCTTACGTGAGAGGATTAGAGCGTCGTGAAAAGCGGTATTGACACCTATTCCAGCAAAAGGCGACATCAGGTGCGCAGCATCGCCGAGTAGAGTGACGCCTTGCCTATGCGGCCAAGTGAAGCCAACGGGAAGCCTTCATGCGGGTCAGATCTACATCAACTATATTCGGGCAAGTAGAGTTCTCACATGTATAAAGATCGCCATACCGCCTCGCCTTGTGCCTGCACAATCGCCTCTCGCAATGCGGGATGCCAATCTTGGAACAATGTAAGGAGCTCCTGCTTTGCAGCCGCCATGTCGCCGAGCTTAAGATCGGGTCTTGACGGATGTTCCTTAGCTTGAAGCCATTCGGTTGCAACCCAGATGTTGCCAGATGAAAGCTGCTGAATGGCAATGGTCTTGCCGTCGCTGTATGCGAAGACACTGCCCCGATTCACAAATTTGTACACGGCAGGAGCATTGACATTAGCGTCCGGTATCTGCATAGTCCAGCCTCCCAGACCAGTGTAGAAAGGCTGTTCTGAAGTGAGGTAGGCTCTCGTCTTGCTGAATGCACCGTCGCAGCCAACAATGACGTCGTGTCCACGCTCAATGGAGCCATTCGCAAAATGCAATTCGCGCCCCTCATGCGTCTCCTGCACAGCCACAAGTTTCAGGCCCCAGCGGATGCACTCGTCTGGAATACTCTCGAGCAGTAGTTTCCTCAGATCGCTGCGGTCGATCTCTGGTGCTGTACCAATCTTCCTCTTCTGGTCCGGCTTGCCTGGAGCCCGTCGCATCCATGGCGTTAGGAACTTATCGGTGATGAGTAAGCTTTCGCCATCATATCGCGCGTGTTTCTGGAATTCTTCCCAGAGTCCCGCCTCTTGTATGGCGGCGAGGCCGGTCTTTGGACGCAAGTCCAGAGTCCCGCCTTGCGAGCGCACGTCGAGCGAGCTTTCGCCCTCATATATGGTGCATGGAATGTTGCGAACGTGGAGGAGACGAGCAAGCATGCATCCCCCTGGGCCTGCGCCGATGATGGCGATGTTGGGGGCCATCTCGTTTGAGGTGTTGGGCGACGTCGTATTGGCGGTGCAGAGGACTAGCCAACCATGCAGAGGCACAATAGCAAGCAAGGGTGGCTGCTACGCTCCAGGCAGCGCCTTCTTGTCTCCTGTAACGTTGGTATATTGTGGAAGGTAATCGCTATGACGGCACACCTTGTTCACCATCTCACGTCTGCAATGGCACATTTCGGAATCGTTGTGTCATTGACCCTCTTCTTCGCATTGGTTGCCTCAAGCTGGTGCACTTTCAGCTGGCGCGGCGGTACCGTACGCTGGCCACCGACGGACGGAGCGGGCCATCTCAACAACGCAAAGGCAGAGCCCTGAAGTGATTCGAGACGCTATCGCGTTGACAATGGTACTCTGACGGGTTCAAAAAGCAATCTCTGTTGTTGGAGTTGCTTGGTTGTGGTTCCGTCGGTTCTCGCGCCGGTGCAGGGTCTGGTTCACCACCGGTGCACCTCCAGTTCCAAAACCTATTTACGCGTGTCCTAAAATACAATCGCGAAGAGAACTGTCGCATTTCAGTATTCTGCAGAAGCGTTGAACATGCCAGCTTCGTGGGCTATGGTTGGTGGGCTTGTCCAATCCAACGTCAATGACGTAACAAGCACCCGGAAAGGCACAAGCGGTCGCATTGTGCCGCAACTTCTTCCGTGGTTCTTGCCCTCGTACAAGACCCGCGAAAGACCAGTCGCATCCAGAACCGGCGGTCCTCCATTAGCGGTACTTTTGTATCGAAGTCCATTGTCAGCATGAAACTACAAGTTTTACCGCTACTGCCATTGGCCGAGCTAGCCTTCGCAAGTTGGTCGAAGAATATCAACTATCGCTCACCAAGTGAACATCATCCGTCTTTAGGTATCTCTATCCATCGTGTGGTAAAGAGGAATGACCCCAACCTCGCATACGATCCTGCGAACCTAAATTTTACCCACGGCGTTGCATCAGGCGACCCTTACCCCACCAGCGTCATCTTGTGGACTCGCATTGCACCTGAGACCGAGAATTCTAAATCCAGCCTTCCAGTCACCGGGTATGCGCCGCTGTTCGATCATGACAACGAAAAATATGTCAAAATATCCAAGTCACCGATTTGTGTCGAATACAAAGTTGCACAAGACAAGGATTTCAGTCGTGTGGCAGATGCAGGTACTGTGTATACATCCTCAGATGTTGATTTCACGGTGAAGGTAGAAAAGCCAGATGTAATACAGTGCGACGCTAAGTCAATATAGGTTGAAGCAATCAACCTGAAGGCATACACGACCTATTATTACCAGTTCAATGTTTGCGGCTCAAGCAATCAAAGCCCAGTGGGGCGTACCAAGACGACACCGCACGCCGATGATGATATCACCGCAGTGAGTATCGCTGTATACTCTTGCGCCAACTACCCTTTCGGTTTTTTCAACGCCTATGGAAATAGCGTGCGCAAGGTACGTTACTCGAAGCAGCGTCGTTGGAGCATAATCACTAACAGGGTGAAGGACTCTGTAGATTACGTGGTCTTCCTGGGAGACTACATCTACGAATACAAGAATGGCTACTACGGCTGGGGCGATAGCATCGGCCGTATTCCGCTTCCCGATAAAGAGATATTCACCCTTTACGACTATCGGAAGCGGCTGGCCACATATCGGACGGACTTGGATCTGGTTGCCAGCCACCAAGCTTATGCTTGGATAGCAACGTGGGACGATCACGAGGTAGCTGACAATGTGTACAGAGATGGCCAAGCCGAGCTTAACAACACAGAGGATTCGTTTCTGAAAGATGGCGGCATCTCCGTCGATCAAAGGAAGATGAATGCTGTGCGAGCTTATTTCGAATGGGTGAGTCTGATGTGCGCATTGCGAATTTGAACATATTCTGATTTCGCCCGTCACGGTGCCTTAGATGCCGATCCGACAGGTTGACATGGATGATAATCTCAGAATCTGGCGATCATTCTCCATCGGCAAGCTCGTTGACCTTCTGATGCTTGACACCAGAAACTATGATCGTTCAATCACGGATTTGTATTGGAATACTGACTACATCCGGGAGATTGCGAATGACGCTAGTCGGTCGCTCATGGGTTCTCGTCAGGAGAACTGGATGTATCGCAAGCTGTCCGAATCAGCGCAACGGGGTGCCACCTGGCGTGTGGTTGGATCACAAATCCTCTTCTCTCGCGTAGACCAGTCGGCGCTCAACGACAACCCATTCAATCTCGATGCTTGGGAAGGGTACCAAGCCAACAAGAATCGCACATTACACCACCTTTACAGCAACCAGATCAACAATAACATCTTCCTTGCTGGGGACTCACATGCTTCATGGGTTAGTGACCTTGTGTGGCTTGGTGAGGAAGACTATGATTCTGTCAGCGGTGCTGGTAGTATTGGTGTTGAGTTTGCTGGCACTGCAATCAGCTCCCCGTCACCATACGGGGAAAATATATCGCTTTCTACGGCGAATAACTACTCCAGCATCATCCAGGCCGCGAACGTGGAGTTACATTGGCAGGACCTGTTCTACCGGGGCTATTACGAGCTTCATTTCAGCCGCGACAAAGTTGATGCCAAGTTCTTCGGCCTCCCCACTATCCGTGAGCATAACGGGTGGTAAGCACATACCAAGCCAGTGATCGCAATCAAAACAATCGCTAACCGCGCGGCCAATGCAGGGAGATTCCGATTGCGAACTTTACTGTTAGGAGTGGCGAGAATAGACTGCAGCGACCAGTCGCTGGCGGTGTTGTCGAAAGCGGAAGCCTGAAATATGGCAAGACGGAGCAAAATAACGTTACTCTTGATACAGTTAGCGGAAAGTGGTTTGAGAGTTGACGTTTTCGGACGGATTGCCTAGACTCGTCAAACGAACCATTAGAAGCCCCCGAGTGCTATCGAAAGTTGCCAATCGACAAGAATGTACATGTTGGATGGGACGGACACTCCTGACAGCCCTCGCGTACATGTTGGGCTTTAACGCGAACTTCATAAAGCACTGGAGACCACTCCGCTACTGTGCGCATGATACCGATGGCGCTCTACTGGCACTTGAATATATTCGCGTTGCATCAATGGTTTTGCTTGGGTATAGTGACCGAGCTGTCCCATCGAAAACTTATCGTGACTTCGGAAGTAACGGGGCATTGAATTCACCCCAACGGGCTTGGACTAAGGTTCCAAGTCACCGTGCTTACCACCGACGTAGGTCCAGAGTCCGGTGGAAAGAACAGGGCTGCCAAGCTACCTTAGGCTGCAGACTCGCCGAGGCCTTGCAGCTGGCTGCTAGCTAGCGAGGACAGCGAGGCGAAATTGCAGCAGCCTCGCCAAGGACTTGCTCCATCGCCGTAGTGAAAGGCACCCCGGCGACATCAGGACGATCGCCAAGCATGAGGCTGCAGCAATATTTCGGTCCCTTCTTCCAGCCTTTTGCCTGGGGGATGACGCGGAGACTTTCCCGGACTAAGGCGGGGGTCTTGGCGAACGTGGGTGACGTCAACTTTCTTGGGAACTTTTCTTGAGAAGTCGAGAGTAATAAGCGGAAATGCCGAAAGAACTGCTAAGCTCCCAAACATGTATATCGTGATCGCGCTGGTTTCGCGAGATATTCCAGCTGTGCTGAGCTGCGCTGATTGCTACGCGATTTTCACGCGAGGTACGTTCCCTCCCCATACCCGGGTAGCCAAAAGCCCCGCCGAGCCAAGAGTTCCCCGCCTGACAACTCCCTTTAGCATTTTTTTTAGTACGAAGCACTTGGTGAATCTGTCCGCTTTCGGCCTTGTGGGGCCCGCCCAATCGACGCCGTTACCAACACTCCTCTGCGGCGAAGGCCCAGGCTTCTTCGGCCTCACGGGCACAGCCACCACGACAAACAGATGTCGTTCCCAAAGAGGAGACGTGTAGGAGCTGCTAAACTTCTTTCAGCAGTGTGTGTGGCTACGGATCGTTCGCTATCCGAGCTAGGTCATCTAGGCGATATCTTGGGAGCCGATCAACGTCCCAATCCACACGGATCAGATGTATACCAAGCCTGTCGCGCTGGCAAGTTCCGTTGCTGCAGCAAATAGTCGAGTACGTCCGGTTACCATCAAAGTCGATAATGCCCAAAGCGTCGAGAACGCCTCCAATCAGGACATGTCCATCACATTGGAACTTTGAGGCCGACAATTCGAAGCTTTGAATCTATGACCAGTTCCAACATGTGTTAGAAAGAGTGTGCATACAGAGGAGCGCTTCCTTCTGACTGGACGGGACGCTTCGGAGTTCGCTTTGTGTGCTCGAGTTGAGCATTATTGCAAATCATTGTAATTGTCTTGGCCAAAAAGAACCTGCAGCCGGGAGCTACTCTACCGGCGTGCCTCTCCAAGAACTAACCAGCGATCACCCGTTGCTTGGAAAGATACACCGACGTAATCGCCGTCCAGTCGCCGTAGTTCGACCATAGGAGCGTCACTGCGGAGATCCGTAAAAGTATAAAGCTGTATGTGCTGGCAGCTTCAATTGTATATTACCATCTGCTTCATCCCAAATCTACAAACATCAAACCGACTCACTCGCTATCGACTTGCGATTACGAATACAATATGCATTTCTCAGCTCCCGCACTGCTCGCTTTGCTGACGGCGTCTGTTGCCGTCGCAGCTCCTACTGCCGCTGGTGATAAGTACAAGAAGGATTGCGACCAAGATTGGGAAAAGAAGTGGAAGAACGATGACTGGAAGAAGAGCGAGAAGCTCTTTTACTTCTCATCGTCATACTACGTCAAGGCAACTCCAGACCAGGTGGTCAACGCTACCAGCGGGCTACTAGTACCCGGACAGCCAGGTGCCCAAGGTATTTTCAAGTACGGAATCAACGTTGAGGAGAACACCATCTGCTACAGTAAGTTGGATCACATCCAATGCCACATTCGGCTACCAGCACTTGCTTATTTGTTACAAAGACATCACACTTAGCGGCGTCACCGGCGAGTACCGATCACCTGCGATCACTGCCACTCACATCCACGAGGGACCAAAGGGCAGGGCCGGCCCACCTCGTCTGGCCTTCCCTAACCCCAAGGGACCCGATCACCGCCGTGTCTCATACGGCTGCCTGACCGGCCCCTTCTTTGTCGGCACCAACAACACTGCCGGTGTTGATAACGCTGCTGGTTTCCACGTCCGACAGATCGTTGCCAACGCCAGCAACTTCTTCACCGATTCGCATACTGTCCAGTACAGCCAGGGCGCCGTTCGTGGTCAACTTGCTTAAGCTGGAGGTGTGAAACGAGGTGGACGCAATTGAATGCGGGTATTATATTTCATATCACGACATAATCTTAATGTAGTCTCTTTGACCACTGGTCGAAGCATGTACATACCCTACAATACATCCATCCAAGGATGTTTTGACCAATTTGCTCGCCAGCGCTAGCCATGACTTTCCTGTGAAGCCTTAGACTACATCGTTATCTCATGAGCTTAATATCATGTGGCCTCTTGTCAATTGATCAAAAGTTCACAGGCTTTGAATACGGATCGATGGTCAAGCAGAGAGGGGACAATTTGGGAAACTGTATTTCATTATTTGGTGCATCCGCGAAGTTTTCGCGCGACTGCTCTTTTGTCAGAACTTCAATCCTTTTTCTACTTATCCGTGTGTATCATGCTAATCATGCTACGTGTGTAGCAAGGTGCGAAGGCCACTCAGAGTTTGTGAAGTGCATGCGACGGCTGGAGGACAAAACCACGCGACCAAATTTCTTTGGCTATTCAATAATTGAAGATTTCGCTACCAGTGTGATACATGTACGAAGATCAATAAGAAGATAGTCTGCGACATGAACTCATCGAGAGTAGGTAAATGTGGTGCATGAACCGACATTGGCCAATGACCAAAGATAAACCTCGACAGGATTTTCGTATTTCTTAGTATGTTAGTCGCATATTTATTATAGGACGAGTTTCTTCGCAATTGCTGCCCATGTGTTTGCAGCTTCCACTGTCGGCGATCTTCCGATGCTGTTTCTTCGAAGACGTGCGCTGGCCAATTGACATTGGTCGCATATCCAAGACCTCACATTAGGACAAGAACGAGCCACAGCCGTTCCTTGAAAAGCTCATCGCGTGGTTCTCAGCCGCACGACAACGCGATAGAAATCTGGAACGTACACTAGGAGGTATGTTTGACTTGTAGTTTCCGGTGAAGTTTCTGGGAATTTCTCAGCGCACTGGCATTGCGAAATTGGGCAGTATTGCTACTGGGTACAGCGTCCTTTAATCGATACACTGATCGAATATGTATCTCTAATATGATTGCTGAGCAAAATTCGGTGAGGTAATGATGGAACTGCACGGCCTTCGCGCGTGGGCGAAGCGATGCCGAAATAGGCACGCTAGGCTGAAACCTTGAAATGACTCGTGCTTGACGCCCCCAAGAGCTATCGTGTACAACACCAAACTTCTAACGCAACTAGATTTTACGCCGCACATCCCTTACCTCAATGACGCATCACTTCATATGCATAAAAAGACAGCTGAAGGATCACTTCTAGGGGCCATATCTCGACAAAACACGGTCTAATGTTAGATAACACGAAAGCCGCCAGTGCTGGCGTCTGGGCACCGTCATCTGAGTGGAGGTATCTCGGTGACCTTCCTAATCTGCGCGACGAGCTTGTGCTGGGCATGCTACAAGAACCGCGCTTATCGGAATGTCACGAAGCTACAAAAAGAACGTTGTTGCCGCTGGGAAAAATGCAGGACTCCATACGAAATGCGGCTTCTCAACTCGGGATTTGCAGCCCTTGCGTTGTGCGCCGGCAGCGTGCTCGCCACAAACTTCACGGGTGATGTTCTGAACGGCGTCCGCGTCATTCACAACCTCAATCTCGCGGATGTACCGGCGCGGTCCGTAGCGAGATATTATCTTCGCGTTGGCGAGCTCAATGGCGGACACCCGGTCCACATTCCAATTTTGGTCGCTCGTGGAACACCAGAAAGTCTTGAGAGCGGACAGAAGCTGTCACTATCTGCGGCAATCCATGGAGATGAACTGAATCCGGTTCGCGTTGTGCAGCGTATATTCGAGCAGTTGGAGAATCAGGTTTCGACTCTAAATGGAACTAGTGGGTAGATTCCTACCATTCGGCTACGGCTACTAACGGGTTTCTAGTCATTGGTATACCTACTGTTAATCCCATGGGTATCTATCTGAATCAACGCAACTACTTCACATCCGGCGCTTCGGGCTTTTTCACAAACGTCAATCGTGTGTTCCCCGGCACAGCGGCGGAGGAGGGTGGAAGCGGGCCCCAACTTCTTGCGTATAACATTTGGAATCACATATGGGGCAACACTTCTCAAGTGAATGTTGGAATTGATCTCCGTGGGTTCCTATGTAAAAGGTAGTAGAAACAGCAGGGCTAATTTCGAGCAGACACTCCGAGTTCTGGCGGCGAGACTAGTCTATGGTGCTACGCTGACTTCCGTCTCCCGTACGTCGAGCGACTAGCCAAGCTTCTTCAACCCGATACCTTGAAAATTGATCCAGGAGAGCCCGGATCTATCGAGACTACTTTCGTGGACTACAAGATCCCTTCGATTACTGTAGAGATGGGCCAAGCGAAGGTCTGGAACAATAGTCTCATTGATCGCGTAGTCGATTTCGTCAACCGCGTCATGGTAGATCTTAAGCTGGTGCCAACAAATACGACCGTCGAGCCAGATCTAAGCAAGGTCTACATTGCTACTACATTCCACGATACTTGGTCACGTTATGGTGGATTCGTTGAGCGTCTGGTCGACGTGGACCAGCCTCTTACCAAGGGTCAGCCCATTGCAAATGTTCGCAATCCATTTGGAGACATTCTGGAAACGCTGGTGTCGCCAGCAGACGGACGTATGTTCCAGAGTCCACGCGATCCCAGCATTGAGCCTGGCGGTAGCGTTGGTCAAATCGCATACAACAGCACGGACCCTGACTGCGCTGATGGCTGCATTCTCTCGGGTCCATCCAGGAGATGAGCATTTTGTCGACGTATGGAAGAGCTGCAAATAAGCCAAATACACAAAGTTTTCAGGCCTGCTTGTCCCACGTGCATTTCCCTAGAGTCCGTCATCAGAAGCTAGAGAGCCCATGTGGACGCTGTGAGCTGTTTACACGGAAGGAACGACTGGGCAAACAATTGGCAGTGCAGATGTTTATAAACGGCGCCTTTGACTGTCGAATGGTCCTTGCGTTGTTTAGTTCCTCCATGAAAGCCGACTAGTAGCTGCATTTGTCGCAGCACCCACTTTGTTTAGGTTCTCTACCAGTCCCCAAATTGTGGAAATTACCGGATGGATGCGCGAGATGATCTCACATCGCTTCACTCACGACCTTTCGAAGAGAAAACAAGGCAACAAACGAGAGAACAGTAAAGTTTGTCAAAATTGAGCACCTTTCTGTGTGCCATCGCCATTCCTCATCACCCGCCTATCTACACACCAATAACCCATCTGCCCACTATCCAACATATCTGATATTTGGTCTCGGTGGCGTCTTCATCCCCTGTCCAATATAGTAGTCAACATGTGCATTCTGCAAATACCCTTTCAGCGTCATCCCATTCCTGTATGCCGGATTGTGCGCCAGGGTATACAGCCTCTGCTCAGACGGTCGATCTGTCGTAAAGATGATCAATTGATCGTACGCTGCGCTTGTGGTAATCACCTCCTCTCTCCAATCTCCCATTATATCGCCCAGGAAACCCGGATTCGGATCACCCGGGTTAACTGCGCCGTAAGAGTTGATGTGAAGGAGGCGTGGGACCGCGTTCGATGCTGTGGGCCTGCTAGGGTTCCATTTCTCGATTTTGCCACCGTTGTATAACTCGACCTGGAGGTCACCGTCCCACCAGAGACTCAAATGCGCCCATGGTGTGAGCGAAGGGTCGGAAAGCAAAGTGTTCGACGGTGCGTTGTAGAGCCCATTCCCACCGGCGCTCCAAGACTCCATGCCCTCGCGGTTAGGATCGATATTGCCAACCATACCGCGTCCAATATCCGCAACTTGTGCACCGAAATGCTTCCACAGTATGGCTCCAGTGGTCGCATCATAGTAATATTCCCATAGCTTAGAAGGATTATCTTGCTGCACGCCGTAGCCTTGCAGACCGGGGCGACTTGGATCCATCTTCGCAATGTGCCAGCGGTCGCCATGACCAACACCTTGCCTGCTTAGGTCGTAGCGTAGGGTTCCGTTGCCATGCAGCAAGAACATGATTTCGCCGACTTCGTCACGCCCGTCGCCGTCGACGTCGATGATGCGCGTGTTGTGTCCGTCAGAGCCGGCGCCGGCTTTTCCGTCGTCGAAGATCCATTCTTGCTTCAAGGCTGAACCGGAGAAGGTCCAGGCGGCCAAGTTGCGGTTGAATACCTTGTCATCGCGCCGATTTTTCATAAAGGCGACGATATATGGCCTCACGCCATCGAGGTAGCCAATTCCCAGGCGCGCAGCAAACGGGCCATGTTGGATGTAATCGTTGCGGATTTTGGCGGATGCGCGGAGGGCGCCAGTTCTACCGTCTAGGACGGCGATGAATTGCTCGTTGTCGTTGGCACCTCGATTGAACGTCGTCCCGTCCCCAAACACTACACCATTAGCGATACGGACTATGACCTCCGCGTACCCATCACTGTCTAGGTCATATACCGTCACGCCGTCCCAGTGTCCTACATTGATACCAGCAGATCCAGGCTCGATGTTGTTCTGGTTCCTACTGTTTCGTCCCATATCGACCTTCCACAGAAATTTCCCGTCGCGTCGATATGCCTCGAGACCTTGCTGTGTGCCATGTCTATCGATAAGGTAGTCGTATTCACCGTCGGCATCGAAATCGCCTACCCAGACATATCGGATCCGATCTCCTCCGCGGAGTGGAACGCGTACAACAGGCTCCTGGGCGTTGTTGGCTGGTAACGTGAAGCTTCCACTCTCAGGGGACTGTTCATTTCCATTGATAACGGAGCGAACAAAATATCTGTTGGATTTGGTCGCGTCAACCGTGGAGTCAACGAAGTTGGTTCCTTTCGTAAGTGGGCTGGGATTCAAACGAGTGGCAGCACCGTTGGCAGTAGAGCGATAGATGTTGAAGCCAATGTCCTGTGGGTCGAGGCCGAGCAGTCGCCAGCTGATTAGAACTGAGTTTGTGCTGGAACGTACAGCAACCACGCCCCTGCCAAGCTTCTCCATAGGACGCGGACTGGTTTGCCGCTTTGATGGCATGGCGAAGACGCCACATACTGCGAAAGCGACGGTGAGGAGCCCTGAGAGCTTCATGGTTGAAGTACGAGCTTGTTGCTCTCACACAGGTGTGCACAAGACTGTCTGAAGGACTCTGTCTGGATATCCTCAGTGTGCGTATCAAAAGGCACTTTATATGTTCAATGCCAATGGAATATGTTTTAACGGTATCATAATTGAAAAAACAGTGGCTTAATGGTGCCGGTGGAATTCAAAGTAGCTTGGCCTGGTGGAGATTGGACCTTGGGAACATGTTAGAGCTTCGAAAAGTTCCAAGGACGTGGCACAATTACCGCTGGTCCTAGTGCTGCCGAAGCATCTCCAATTCTTACTATATCCGGCTATCTGAGACAATGGCCACACTAGTTTATTTTTCCAATTGTATGGGGCCCCGCAATGTCGAGATTACTGCACGCTTGGCGACTTGTCCGGGCGGGTCAGGTCCGAGAAGGACAGCCCGAAGGCCGACAACAATGAAGAACACCAGGCTCCCTACGACCTCACGTAGCAGGAGACTGCTGTGGGATTTGCGAAGAACGGAAAGAAAAGGGTGAGTCGAGTATTGTTTAAAAAGCTTGAGTGTAATCTTCGAGATCATTTGGGACACCTAGATTAGGGATAGCCGTAGAAGTAGTAGGCTCAAGTCTGTAACTCTCATACCGCCGGTGTACACCTGCCGTGCTGCCAAGCCTTTAAGACATAGCGTCCTCATCAAACCTCCTGACGAAGCACGAAGTTCCCGCAATGGCATTTGACGAGTATAGGCTTTTAATGTTCTTGGCGTACTTGGTACACCACTTAGCTCGTGCAATTGATATTTTACTGGAACTACAAAAGAAGTGGCGCAGCCACTATGGCAAACTAGCAAAGGATTTCTTGTCCTAAGGTGGCTCAACGTCCTTCAATAACGATAAAGCAAATGGCACGAACACGAGTATTTTCCGTCAATGATTCTTCGGAAACCCATGGCTGCGCGTTCTCCGGCTTGTTTTGCTGCGGTCATGTGGATGCTCCTATGTGTTTTGCATCGTTGACATCCTTTCCAATAGGTAGATGCTGTGTGCAGAAGAGTGTGACATCTGAAATAGAGTCAGCGTAGACAATGTGAAATACGCTCTTAATCTACGATCACTGAGAACGGCCTATGCATCACCTCGGAATTGTATTAGCCTTTCGATTCAGGAGACGAAGGAGAGAAGGTATGAAGGGTGTGATGATAT